>SJYF01000192.1:181021-195832 GCA_006410515.1 Procapra przewalskii | reverse complement strand
ATTTTTCACTGCTAGGGCTTGGTAGAAATTGGCAGTTTTCGTGATTAGAAGCAAAAAAAAAAAAAAAAGTAAATTCAAGATAGTGTATCCATTTACTATTTTCGCTATAATTTGGGCAAAGATTCTAATTAATTTTACAGTGGTGACCTCTGCAGTGGAGTTCTGTCAAGAGAAATATTTGAGGTCACAGTTATATAACAGCTCCAAGAACTCAGAATCAAGTAAGATGCTGAGAATCAGAATTTACAGCTTAGCACATACAACTCATGTTGTTAAAAAGCTGGTTCTCTAAACAACCCCTTGAGATATATCCTTCTAGAAGTAAACAAAACCATGTAGAATATAATGGAATGATCTGATTTCAGTGACATAACGGGAATCCTATGGGACAGTGCCCCGAGGAAAAGTGAGCTTTCACTAGATAGCGGCTAGTCAGTGCTTATCAAGTGTCAGAGTGAAATATGAACACTTTCCATGAATTTTCTCTACTTATCCTCACAGCCAGCCAAACTCACATGCTAGGTTCTATTAACAGGATAATTTCGCGAATAAGAAAACAGAGACCCAAAGAGGTAAAGCAACTTTCCTCTGGTTACACAACTGTTAAGTCGTGGGATCTGGAAATAGACCAGGTCTATGGAGAAGGCAGTGGCACCCACTCCAGTACTCCTGCCTGGAAAATCCCATGGACGGAGGAGCCTGGTGGGCTGCAGTCCATGGGGTCGCAGAGAGTCGGACACGACTGAGCGACTTCACTTTCAGTTTTCACTTTCCACTTTCATGCATTGGAGAAGGAAATGGCAACCCACTCCAGTGCTCTTGCCTGGAGAATCCCAGGGACGGGGGAGCCTGGTGGGCTCTATGGGGTCGCACAGAGTCGGTCATGACTGAAGCGACTTAGCAGCAGCAGCAGCAGCATATGACTTCCAGTAGTCATGGATGGAGATAAGAGCTGGACTATAAAGAAAGCTGAGCACCAAAGAATTGATGCTTTTGAACTGTGGTGTTGGAGAAGACTTTTGAGTCCCTTGGATGGCAAGGAGATCCAACCAGTCCATCCTAAAGGAAATCAGTCCTGAATACTCATTGGAAGGACTGATGCTGAAGCTGAAACACCAATACTTTGGCCACCATGCAAAGAACTGACTCATTGGATAAGACCCTGATGCTGGGAAAGATCAAAGGCAGGAGGAGAAGAGGACAACAGAGGATGAGATGGTTGGATGGCATCACTGACTCGATGGACATGAGTTTGTGCAAGCTCCGGAGCTGGTGATGGACAGAGAAGCCTGATGTGCTGCAGTCCATGGGTTCAAAAAGAGTTGGACATGACTGAGCGACTGGACTGAACTGAACTGAACCTGACTTCAGAGTCAAAATTCTGAAGCACCACTCTGTGGAGACAGGACATCCCTCCACTGATAGGGAGTCCTAGGTTACACACAGCTGTGTCTTATAAGAAGTTAGAGCAGAGAGAAAGGCAAAAGTCATAAACTGGACAAAGAAGCCATTACATTTTGTTGGGGAGCTGCCTAGGGCTGGCCAGAGGTTTCAGAAACAATGTAACATTTAGCTATGAAGATTTCACCTGGCAGGAAACAGTGGAGAGAAGTGATTTCAAAGGGAATGGAAAAAAGGGCAGAGGCAAAAAAGCTGATGTCATGTCCAGGAAATAAGTATAGTCTAACTGCCAGCCGACAGCTAAAGACATGGAAAAGAGAGTGTAAAAAGTGCAGTCTGAAAAGAAAGAACTGGGAATATTATGCCAAAGGGCCTGGAATTTATAGAAAATAGAGAACCACTGTGTTAAAGGAGCTGTATGATCCTACCTACCTGCTAAAAAGACGGCAGTGGGAACAAGGACATGGAAGCGTGAGAACAAGTAAGAGATGAACAGGGCACACGATGGGGAAAGGGCATAAGAAGCAATACAGAAATAAAATAGCCATGACCTGGCAAACAATGGCATATAGGAAGTGGAAAAACAGAAGGAAGGGAGATCACAGCTGCCTAAAATGTATGAGCTGGATTAGTAGGTGGGCAATGATAGTTTTAAATGACACCTATTTAATGTTGGGAAGGAACAGTGATTTCCTCTTAGACTTGTTACATCTGGGCAGGGCGCTATATGCCCATGTGGTCAGGCACATTTATTGGTCAAAAGTTCTCCTGGCAAGAAACAAAAACCTGCTCTCTGAAAGAGAGTTATTCAGTTTTTTTCCTACAGACAGTGCTGTCCTAAGCTGCTCAGTCATGTCCGACTCTTTACGACCCCATGGACTGTAGCCGGCCAGGATCCTCTGTCCATGAGGATTCTCCAGGCTAGAATACTGGCGTGGGTTGCCTTGCTCCCATCTGGGGGATCTTCCTGACCCAGGGATCGAACCCAGGTATCCTGCATTGTGGGCAAATTCTTTACCATCTGAGCCACCAGGGAAGCCCAAGAATACTGGAGTGGGTAGCCTATCTGTTTTCCAGGGGATCTTCCTGACCCAGGAATCAAACCAGGGTCTCCTGCATTGTGGGCAGATTCTTTACCAGCTGAACTACCAAGGAAGTTCATGAACATCATTTGGTAGACACTAAATTTCTTTTGATATTTTTCTCTCTTAAGCTATTTCTATTTTCTTTAATTCTTCTTTAGATAAAATATTTAATTCACTAACCATTTGAAAATATTGGTGGGAATAAATGAACACTTGCTTAGGATTTATACAAAGTATTCATCTATCAAATATGTTTGGTTGAATTAGATCATTTGGCTTTCAAATTTTCTGTATCTAAGTAAAGAGTAAGCTTCACAAAACAATTCACCATACAAATACATGAATGTGAGTGTATTTATACAATGATCACAAAAAGTTACCTTTACTATATGAGATGCATGGTGATATTTTATATTCTTTCCCAATTCTTTTTTACAAATCAATGGTTTCCTCTTCATAAGTCACATCCCATAATTTGGGAAACATTAAGCTTCTCCTTCATAAGGGAGGAGTAAGTGTGGACATTAATGAACTACATGCAGCACCATAAAAGCCAATACTCACAATGACCTATTCTCTTCTCTCTCACTACATGTGACTAATGTGAAATCTGGTCCTTTCCTGGGGCTTAGCCCTGACATTCTCCAGCAGACCCATCTGACTCAAAAAGTTCCAATAATTAAATTCATCTGAGGAAATCAGAGGCCCCACTTAAGACCTATAGCAATTAATGATGTTGAATTCTAATTTTATTATAATAGATATCCTTGCAAATAAAACTCTTGGCTCTTCCCAGAATTATGCAAGAAGTAAACAGATATCCCGTAGTCTCAAGCCATGCTACAATCACTCACGTACAACTGCATAAAAATCCTTTCTCTAACCACTAAACTATGTGTGAGTTTCTCTTCCTCCATCTGAATGTAGGACCTGTGATACATTCTCAGTATCATGTCATTCTGCTTCTCTCCTTTGAATTTATCTAATATTGCAACAGACTTGCTTCATCTTCAGTACAGGTCAATATTTTCTTGACACTTTGAGTTACTTTACATCACCTTCTCACACACCTATATCCTTAAGTTCTAGACCAGAATTTTATTTGAGATCGTTGAAATGTTCTCTAACTGTGCTGTCTTAGTTGTTGGCCAGTAGCTACCTAGGGCTACTGAGTATTTAACATGTGGCAAATGTCGACTGAAGGACTAAATATTTTATCTGTGTTGTAATGAATTTAAACTTTCATATTAATAGCCATGTACAGTTATCATATTGACACTAATTCTTGACACTGAATCAGCAAACTCTTTTTCTCAAGGGCAAAACAGTAAATAGCTTAGGCTCTGGAGGCCATGCAGACTAGGCCACTAGTCAGTTCTGCTGTAATAGTATGAAAGTAGCCACTGATGACAATACGTAAATGAATATGTGTGGCTGTGTTTCAATAAAACTTTAGTTGCAAAAATTATCAATGGCCTGTGGGCCAGAGTTTGTCAATTACTTGTCTAGGCCATCAAGCCTCTGGGATATAGCTATAGCATCATATGAATATCCTGGAGTTAAAAATCTCATGTTTATTGCCTACTTTTTAACCTATGTTATATATACGTTGATATATATTCATGGGAGAAAAAGTATATTTGTCAAAGACCCTATTTTTGTACTAGACAACACCTCTACTTTTTTTTCCAGTGGTTCCCACAGTCAGCAGTTTGCAGACACTCTAGACCTCTTCATTTAAAAATGCTTATTAGAAGGCTGGTTAGTAGCCAGATAAGCCCACTCTTCCCAGGCTTCTTAAGATACAGTGATCAAGAGTAAAGAATTCCTGATTTTGGCCATAATGGAGAAAATCCATCTGCTCTTCAACATGATCCCTACAGTCAGTTCTTCTCACCCCATACCTCTTTTTCTCTCCCCAAATCCCAACTTTAACTGGTAAAAGAAAGAAACACACTTCCTGTGTCCCCTCATCCTTCAATTTCTGCCTCACTATGTCACAGTCAATAGAGGAGGCTTTGAGACCATTTTAGCCATATTCTCAACCATACAGAAGAGGCTGTAACAAATAATGGTCAAGGGGGTTGCAGCTTCTTCTGACCCTTCATCCAGATTCTCTTCCCAAGGAGACCACGTACCTCTGCCTGGCCATATTGAGTCAACATGCGATTACTTGCACAAATCATTCAGTGCAGAGTCCTCAACATTAAGATGCATCTTTCTGGAGCTACCTAAAACTTTCTCTCACAACTGCTTACATTTCCTTGAGAATTGCTCCTTTACCATTAAAATGAAAATATTCTAGGGTAACACACCCACTGCAATAGACCTGACAATACCACAAAAATGCTAAGAGAAATACATAAATGAAAGAGCTTTAGATGAGCATCATCAAAGCAGTGTGGCTGAGTGCCGGGTCGAGACTTAACAGCTGGCTGCTGAAGCACACCTGGGCCTCAGTTTTCTCATCTCTAAAATGAGGCCCAATCTCTCAGAGCATTTGTACAGATTAGACAACATGGGTATGCATACACAGGACAATAGCCCACATAGTAAGACCTCAATAAATGCTAGTTCCCTTTACCTCCTCTTTCTCTTAAGGAAAATCAGTGACCTTAAACTGGAATCTTTTAAAAGTTCACACCATATAGCTATAGAAAGGACTCAGAATCAAGATATTCTTTTATGTGATATTTTGTGCCCAATGATACATTTCATTTTCAGTAAATGTTAATAAATATGATACCCTGAAAATCACCAAAACAAAATTTCCATTGAATCACACTAATGATTTTGGAAGTGCATTTGCAGGGGTTTTAGACGCCTGACATGCTCTGTGGACTGTCATGAGGCACTAGCAGCGTCAGAAAGCAGGGATGTCAGAGGCCGGCTCCATGCGGCAGCACCTGCAGCCTCGCGGCTGTACCCACTTACTTTGACATGAAAGCGCCACATCTTATTCTCGCATCGCTTCCCTCAGGAAACAGCAGTTCTGGGCTGTACAACACATCAACCAACACTGAGAATTCAGCCTGCATCATCGGGCTGAACTGTTGCTCCAAGGAGGCCACTACATCCTAAGGAATAAAGCACAAGGGAAGACACGTGAAGACCTGACTCAGATTTCATTCTTTAAAAATACGACAAGCTTATGAATGCTAACCAGAAATGAGATGTGGGACTTTCAGAGAAGAGGTACCCTACTTCCCCAAGCACTGGATGCATGTGCTTGAAGCAGAGGCTGGCTTTCTGTCTGAATACTTCCTGGATCTCCTTTTCCATTTATATGATAAAGGAGGAGTGGGTAGCTATAGATTTCTAAGAATATACAGGAAAGATAGAAAGTCAGTAAAGCCACTGCTATGCAGTGTCTGGGACTGTAATACAGATAGCACAAAAGTGAAAGTGAAGGTCTCTGTCATGTCCAACTCTTTGCAACCCCATGGACTAAACAGTCCATGGAATTCTCCAGGCCAGAATACCGGAATAGGTAGCCTTTCCCTTCTCCAGCGGATCTTCCAGACCCAGGAATCGAACCTGGGTCCCCTGCATTGCAGGAGGATTCTTTACCAACTGGGCAACCAGGGAAGGCCACAGACAGTGCAGGTTTTCATCAAATTGGAGTTAGAGTATGCTCAGGGAACAGCTAAAAAAGACTTCAAGTGTGTCACTGGTCACCTGAAACTGACCATTTTTTTCCAGTGGAGGAAATCCCCTGATATATTACCTGAAGCAGTGTTAGTACTATACAAGGGTTCAATGACATTTAGTAGTATTTTTAAATTATACTTTTTGACAGACACTATTGATCATCTACCAGTAGCCTTTCCTCGTCCTTTTCCTTGCTAACAGAATCGCCATGTTTTTTTTCTGTCAGGCAACAACATTGTCAGGGAGAGGAGCCCCTGCCCGCCTCCCCTAGAGTCGAGGTTGACTAAGCCAGTCATGGCCACTCCATTTCCCCTGCCAACAACTGGTTCGGCATGATTCTGTGGCACAGTCTTGACCAATGAGACATCAAGTGAAGTCTGCTGAGTGTGAGGGTGTGTATGGAGTTGGGTAGTGGGCAGGGCAGAATCTTCAGAAACTATCTATGGCTTCTAAGATAGCCTCAGAGTGTGAAAATTCAAAATACTAGGCAGCCCTCAAAGGACCTTTGAAGACCAGCCTTAAGCTGAAGGTCAACAGACTAATGGTAGTTGGGACCCTGACCAATGAAGCTACTGAATTAAGCACCTCAGGAAGAACCCTAGTTTCAGATTTCTTGTGTGTGAAAAAAAATTTTTTTTATTATTTAAGCCACTTTTCGCTGTCAATTATAGCTGAAAGCAGTCAGCTGACATGTTTCTTAAATTAACTTAAGCAATGATAATTTATTGAACATTATTCAATGATGAAAGCCTCTCCTTTTGTTTTAAAATTAACTAAGAAAACAAACTGAAAAAAAAAAACACTCACATAAAGCAATGCTGTATTCGCCCATAACTGTGGCTTTATTCTGTTAAGCAGAAAACTGACTGCCAATTGCTTATTGTTACTCTCAGCATATATTTTTAAGTTATTTTCTTCTGCTAGTTTCTTGATTTCTTACGACTAGATTTCAGGAGTTAACTTTTGTTTAACTCTTTCCTTCCCTTTTAGCAAAAGTGATCATTTCTCCTTCAATTACTAAATAAGTTGTCTGAGAAATTCCTCATCATAGCTGAGAGAGACTACCAGGGAGAAAAAAAAAATCACATAAACGGAAACTAGATATTATACAAAGGTGAGAAGACAATATGGTTATCAAATGTGACCACAGTTACCGTAGTTAAGAAAATATCACTATAACATACCTCTCTTTCAGATTACCTTTCAACTTCATTTCATTCTCTAAACAAACTGTGTCTAGGCATCTATAATGTGAGTCTTTATCTCCTATTTCAATCGTGGATCAACTATGTAATCTCTTTAATTCACTGTTTCCCCAATGTGAAAACCCAGGATAATGATACTAGCAATTAGATAGGCTTGCTGTGAAGATTAAAGATAAATACATACAATAGCCTCTACAATGTTTTATAATAACCTATAATGGAAAATAATCTGGAAAATGATCACTGATATACACCTAAAGCTAATACAACACTGCAAATTAACTGTGTGAAACAGTTGCTTAGTTATGTCCAGCTAGCTCTTTGGGACCTCATGGACTGTAGCCCAACGGACCCCTCTGTCCATGGAACTCTCCAGGCAAGAATACTGGGGTAGGTTGCCATTCCCTTCTCCAGGGGATCTTCAGGACCCAGGGATGGAAACCAGTTCTCCTGCATTGCAGGCAGTTTCTTTACTGTCTGAGCCACCAGGGAAGCTCTCAGTTCAGTTCAGTTCAGTTGCTCAGTCGTGTCCGACTCTTTGCAACCCCATGAATCGCAGCACGCCAGCAGCACACCAGGCCTCCCTGTCCATCACCAATTCCCGGAGGTCTCTCAGACTCATGCTCATCGAGTCAGTGATGCCATCCAGCCATCTCATCTTCTGGCGTCCCCTTCTCCTCCTGCCCCCAACCCCTCCCAGCATCAGAGTCAACTCTTCGAAGTTGGAGTTTGGCCGAAGTACTGGAGTGGCCAAAGTACTGGAGTTTCAGCTTTAGCATCATTCCTTCCAAAGAACGCCCAGGGCTGATCTGCTTCAGAATGGACTGGCTGGATATCCTTGCAGTCCAAGGGACTCTCAAGAGTCTTCTCCAACATCACAATTCAAAAGCATCAATTCTTCGGCGCTCAGCCTTCTTCACAGTCCAACTCTCACATCCATACATGACTACTGGAAAAACACTACCCCCCAAATTAACTATGTTTCATTTTAAAAATGGCTTAAAAAACTAAAAAAGAAAAAACAGCCTCTAACATGTACTGGCCACTCCTTAATGTAGCAATCATTAAATACCAGTTAGCTGCAATCAACACTATGTTGCTAGATTCAGTGGTTACTTTTTCTGTCCTCATCTTACCTAAGCATTTTACACACTGTTCCTGATTCATCAAACACTTTCTACTCTCGGTTCTGTAACATCACAGATGTTCTGTAACATCACATTTCCCTTGTTTTCCATCTATGTCCTGACTACTCCTTTACCAAATTCCTGGTCCTTTCTCTTTTATATCTACAGTTTCTTGTGAGGAACCTCATGAAATTGCATGGTTTTGACATCATATATATGCTGAAAATTCCCACATTTATATTTCCTGCAATGATATCTTTCCAAACCACCCCAGACCCATACATCCATCAGTCTGTTTGACACATCCATACAGATACTGAAATAGGCATCTCACACTTAAGATTCTCCATACAGAATCTCTTGATTCCAACTCTCCCATCCATCCTTACCTTAGCAAATGATCTAATCATATTACTCCAAGGCTCATCTTTGATTTCTTTCAACATCCCACAACTCTCCCATCCATCCACCAAGCCCCAGTGGTTCTAGGACCAACTATATCCAAAATTTACCATCTTCACTGCTATCACTTCCCGCTTAAGCCAAGCCACCATTACCTTTTACCTGAATTAATTCAATAACTAATGAACTAGACTCACTGCTTCTGTCTGGACCCAACAGTCAAATCACTACTCAAAATCCACAGTGTTTTTTTAAAGGTAAACTGAGTCATGCCTATTTTCTGCTAAAAATCCCCAATGATTTTCCATCACATTTAGAATAAAGCCAAACACTTTATCATGCATGGCAGTCTCTGTGTGATTTGGCTCCTTATTTCATATACTCTCTTCCCTTGCTCACATCTGCCCCAATGGGATTCTCTTGGTTCCTCAAATCCCCAACCTCATTCCTGCCAAAGCACCACTGCATTTACTCTTTCCCATAAAGCTCCCTTTGAATAGACTCTTCCTCCTCATTTGGGGGTCAACGTCTTCTCAATGGAGAAGCACTCTCTCACTATAGGATCACTCTCCTAGTGACTCTCCATCATACTGTTATCATGACTTACAGCAGTTTTAATATCTAACATTATATCATTTACTTAATGGGTTACAATGCATTTTCCATGAGGACACAGACCTCATGGTTCTATCTCCAGTACTTATCACAGTGGCTGGTACAGAGTATTCACCAGATTTACATTCATCCAATGATTGCCACTGACCATGCTGAAATAAGCTGAACGCACACCCTCTCTATGCTGGTTGACATGACAGCACTCCCCTGAAATGTCTGCTCCCCTGTGTCTCATAAATCTGCTTGCCTCCTTTGTGACTGTGCCTTTTCCCCCTCATTTTATTTGGCCATTCTGCAACTTCTGGCAGCCTAAAAAAAATGTTATTTGTTTTTCCTATCCCTATATTCTTTCTTTAGCAACACCAACCATTACCTCTATATTTGCCTCCAAATATAGACGTACCTTCCAATACATTCAGTAGCCAATAAATCTAATTCACAGTGTGTTCAATGAGCACAGCCAAGATCCTTTTACTGTATTCTCTCCTTCCTTCTGACAGTCCGGGGACTACAATGTCACTTAGTCTCCAATCATCATGCCTCTTCAATGTCCCTCATGCTCCCTCTCTATCTCCATCTAAGAACCAACAGGTCTGTTGACCCTGCCTTCATTTTTTTTTAATAATTTTATTTATTTAGTTAGTTATTTTTGGCTGTGCTGGGTCTTCATTGCTGTGCACAGGCTTTCTCTAGCTGTGTCAAATGGGGGCGACTACATTCATCTATTAAAACTGAATCTTCACCAAGTAATCTACTCATTACCTCTTATAATATTTATTCCAGTTCATGTTGTGACCATTCTCCATGCCAAAAACTTCCCTCAAGCCATACTCCAGTTTGTGCCATGAAATCTTTCACTGGTTATGTGAGTGGGAAGGTATCTCCTATGGGCCGAATTGTGTCCCTCTCAAAATTCATATGATAAAGCCCTAATCCTGGTGCTTTGAGGCTTCCCAGATGGTGTTAGTGGTAAAAAAAAAAAAAAAAAAAATCCACCTGACAATGCAGGAGATGCAAGAGATGTGGGTTCAATCCCTGAGCCAGGAAGATCCCCTGAAGAAGGGAATGGCAACCCACTCCAGTATTCTTGCCTGGGAAATTCCATGGGCAGAGGAGCCTGGCAGGGCTACAGCCCATGAGGCCGCAAAGACGGACACGACTGAGTGGCTGAGCACACAGCACATCCACAGCGATGCTTCCAGATGTGACTATATTTGGAGTCAGGACCTTTAAGGAGGTAATTCAAGTGAAATGAATTTATATGGACGGGCTCTACTTCGAAATGACCGGGGGCCTTACAAGAAGCAATTAGGACAAAGAAGTGTATGTGTGCAGAGGGAAGGCCACATGAGAACACAGTGACAAGCATGCCACCTGAGAGAGACCTCAGAAGAAAACAAACCTGCCATGCCGCGATCGTGAATTTCTAGCGCCAGAGCTGTGAGAAAGAAATTTCTGTCGGTTAAACCACCCAGGCTGTGGTATTTCGTGATGGCAGTCTGGGTAGATTAATACAATGCCTCTCTTTACTCAGTGTCCCAGAATGTCCAGGCCAAACACAGGAGTGGGATATTATGCAAATAACTTGGGAGTAAAGGTGCTCACACCATTCTCATCAAAGAAATATAAAAGGATATTGAGACATGAACTGAAGCAAGGTTGTAAAATATTTATTACATGGGTCTTTACAGTAAATTATTCCACCAAATTATTACAGTTATTATTTTGATATTAAGACCCATTACTTCACTGTCAGAACACATTAAATAATACCTACTCAAAAAGTAAAAAAGAAAAAGACTCCCAACAACTTCTACCTGTAAGCAATGTTTTAAAAAGGATAGTGTTGGTTGGACACTGGAAAGCAAAGCCTGGTACCCAACTAGAATCTGATAGTTTTAACCATAGTTTATGTGGCCACATATATTAAAATTATAATTTAGAAAATGTTTGTCATTTCATGCTCTTACTGTACCTGTAACTTTTCAATAATATTTCTATAATCCCAAGAAGGCCCTCCAAGAGCTTCCTTAAAGCGTGGTCCAGAGCGAGCTGATAGTCTCCAGCCCATGGCCGCTCTCTGCACCATATTTGAATGACTCTTCATGAAAAGAGTATTCACTTGGCTGTCCAAATCCACTGGAATAGCAATTCCACGATTCTTTGCTGAAAAAGAAAGATTTAAACACTTTCCTCTTAATTTGACTAAAGTTACTTGCCTGGTATCAAAACAGTTAAAATAGAACAAATACAAAAGAGAAAAACGAGACAAATCCTGATATGTAATGTTAAGCACGGTGATTATAGTTAGCCATACTATAGCATATATTTGAAAGTTCCTAAGAGAGTAGTTCTTAAATGTTCCCATTATAAGAAAAAAAATTATGACTGTGAAATTGTTAACTAAATTTACTGTAGTAATCATTTCACAATATATACATATATCAATGACAATATTATATGCCAATTATATCTCAATGAAATGGGGAAAAAAAGAAAACTATCAAACCTTCAAGTTCTGCCATTAAATTATTTTACACAACTACAAAAGTGTTTAACCTGAAAGTGTCTCAGTTCTTAAGACCAATGATTAAAATAAACTCATTAAACATTCAAGAACTTATTTGATTTCTTGATGGTTAATGTTTAAAATATACTTTATACAGCATCAATATGGGAAAACACTGTGTAACAGTCATATATATTTGTATCTTCCTAGATGTAGAAGACAATTAAAAAGCAGACAGAAAATATATGATAAAATCCTGCCAGTTCATTTTATAAATATAATTTTTGTGTATATATGTATGCACACACATGTAAAATGCACAAAACTGCATATGGTAAAACATCTGAGACAAGAAATTAAAAAATTGAAAAGTATGAGAAAATATGCATTGGAAAATAGTACACAGTACATGTTCTTCTTTCCAAGATACACTGAAATTTATATTTTAATAGACATAGTTTTTCCTGGGTGGCTCAGATGGTAAAGAATCTCCCTGCAATGGAGGACACCCAGGTTGAATCCCTGGGTTGGGAAGATCCCCTGAGGAAGGTAATGGCTACCCACTCCAGTATTCTTGCTTGGAGAATTCCATGGACAGAGGAGTCTGGTGGGCTACAGTACATGGGGTCGCAAAGAGTCAGACATGACTGAGGAACTAACACTTTCATTTTCATTTCATATCACAATAGTGAAAAACAAGATTGCTTGCCAAAAAAAAAAAAATACAGAAACATTGAGGTATTTTTGCAGGCATAATAAAGATGAGATTTGTCCATCAGAGAAAGAAGAGAAGAAATTGTTCTGCAAGAGATTAGAGTTAGAACAGGCCTTCCTAGCTTCCCAGCCAAACAATACATAGAGTAGACATGGGAGGTGGGATAGTCAGCTGGCAACTCCAGAAAGAACAACATTGAATAGCTGGGAAGTTCAAGCCCTCTTCTCTCCGAGGAGCATAAACAGAGTGATAAGCAACAGAGGCTCTTACCCAGAGGATAAAGTTAGAGAAATGTAGAAATGTTCTCTCAAGAAACAAGAATACCTGCCTGAGAGGATGCCAAATGAAGGCATTAGGGATTGACAGAGAAGCTGAATAGGGCTGGAAGTAACTCCAAAGATCCTGATCAAATAAGAAGAATGCAGGGGAGAGGGGGGTTTTTAACCCCAGTAAAAAGAGAAAATATATCAAAGATTTCAACCCATGGGGAAAAACCTCCTGATTTTAACACTTGTTAGTACTTCCAGGTTGTTTTCTCTCTCTCTCTCTCACGCACACACGCACATGTACACTACAAGAAAGCCTGTGTATCATTTTGCAGGGGCTTCCCTGGTGGCTCAGATGGTAAAGAATCTGCCTATAATGCAGGATACCCAGGTTCATTTCCTGAGTGAGGAAGATACCTTGGAGAAGGCTACCCGCTTCTCTATTCTTTCCTCACCCAGAATTCAGAGTAAGCCTTGTCATTTACATGAGAAAGCTAGTAGAGAAACAGACTCTCAAAACTGCAATGGAAGCCCTTGCAGGTCATTTACAGATCTTTGTAAATATGACGTACCACCGCAAATCACAGGGAAAAGCAAGAACATTAAGAATAGCCCTGGGACTTCCTTGATGGTCCATTGGTTAAGGGTCTGCCTTGCAGTGTGAGGGACACCAGTTTGATCCCTGGTCCAGGAAGATTCCACATGACTTGGAGTAACTAAGCCCACGGCCACAACTACTGAGCCTGCTGGCCTAGAGTCTGTGCACTAGAGAAAACTGGTGAGAAGCAACAAAAGCCCAGAGCAGCCAACACATGAATAAATATTTTTTAAAAGAGAAAAACAAATATCACATATTAATGTGTATATGTGGAATCTAGAAAATGGTACAGATGATCTTGTTTGTAAAACAGAAATAGAGGCACAGAGGTAGAGAACAAACGTACAGACACCAAATGGGAAAGGGAGTGAGATGAATCGGGAGACGGATTGACACATACTCACTTCTAGGAATAAAACAGACTATCTAATGAGAACCTACTGTACAGCTCAGGGAACTCTACTCAGGGCTCTCTGGTGACCTAAATGGAAAGGAAATTCAAAAAAGAGAGGGTATTTATATACGTACAGCTGATTCACTCTGCTGTACAGTAGAAACTTACACGACACTGTAAAGCAAGAATACTCCAATAAAAACTAATTAAAACAAACACAGGGAAGCACACACAAAAAATTCAAATATTTCTAATTATTGTCCTCAGAAAATGTGAGCACACACCACATTCAAAAAAATACAAAATAAGAAAGCAATCTTGGAAATTAAAATGATTGCATAGATTGTACAAAACAAATTTCAAAATTGGCTGAAAAAGATAGGAATAAGGACCCCCTGGTGGCTCAGGTGGTAAAGAATCTGCCTGTAGTGCAGGAGACCCAGGTTTGATCCCTGAGTTGGAAAGATCCCCTAGAGAATGGAATCCACTCCAATATTCTTGCCTGCAGAATTCCATGGACACAGTAGCCTGGCATGCTACAGTCCATGGGGTTGCAAAAAGTCAGACACGACGGAGCAACTAACTAATACTTTGATAACTGGGAAAGTCAAGGAATCTTCCACAACACAAAGCATAAGAGTCAAAGGGACAATATAAAGAAGATGAAAAGATGGAAATACTTTGTAAATAAAAAAATAGTACACCTAGTATTACTGTGGTGCTAAATGGAATAAGCATTTGTAATATAGAAAATTCACTCATGTGAAAGACTTGAAAACTCATAATAATAGATGAAGTATTATAATAGACTGTATTTTAAATAAAATGTGTGAGTGTTAGTTG
>SJYF01000192.1:140026-153805 GCA_006410515.1 Procapra przewalskii | reverse complement strand
AAATTAGATCTTATTTTCCTTTGTATTTTTTTAAACTTATTAACAGTTGACTATTTTTTCAGGGATTTACTTGTATGCAACCCAGGAAATGCCTGGATTTGGCCCATTTTATCATTAGATTGTTTGTATTTTTCTTATTAATACATATGTATGTTTTTTGCATAAAAGTTATGAGCCTTTTTTTAATATATGGTAACTTTTTCTATTTTTATATTCTCTTATTTTTATGATGTTGAGATATATATATATATATATATATACACACACACACACNNNATACACACACACACACACACACACACATATATATATATATGTTTTACATTTTCAAATAGGGAAATGCTTTTTTCATAGCTAATTTTGTCTACTGCATTTATGCTTAGAAATAACACTCTCATCCAAAGACAGATAAATATACATCTACACGTCCAACCATTTTCATCATTTCACATTTATCTATTGCAATTTATACAATTATATGATGTAAGGACAGGAACTAAGTTCATTTCATCCCAAAGAGCCAGGTCTTCAAATGTCATTTTGATTTAGTTCAAATCAACAATTTTTATTGAATGCCCTTATTCTATGCCAAGGATGTTCTGTGTACCTGGGATCTATCAGTGAACAACAAAATATACAAAAATCATTAACCTGATGAAGCTTATTATTACCACTTAATAATCTGGGGTAGGCAAACTACCATGGGTCAAATCTAGCCATATCTATTCACTTATATTTGTCTATGCTCCTTTCCCTTCTGCAATTGTTACAAGAATTGTGATGGGAGCTTGAAAAGCTAAAATATTAACTGTCCCTCTCTTGACCAAAAAAAGTTTGCATTTTCACTGAAAATCACTGAAAATTACCCATCACTTCTGAACTAATAGGTGATTAGTTACTATAACATAATATCTTACATAAATAAAAATCATTTTCTGGCTATTTATTTCATCCATAGATAATGCCCATTTAATTCTGTGCTAAAACCACACTTTTTTCAGATTCACTTTTTAAATATTTTCAACTTCATATGAGATTTATTTATTCATCCCACAAATATTGGGAGGTCCCTGGCAGTCTAGTGGTCAGCACTTGATGCTTTCACTGCCCTGGTCCAGGTTCAGTCCCTGGCTGAGGAACTGGGATTCCACAAGATATGCAGTGCAGTCTAAATAAATAATAACACAAATACTGAATATCTATTATGTGTAAGACATTGTTTCATGTCAGATATGCAGCAGTGAACCAAACAAAATCTCTATACTTCGTTGCAGCAGAAAGAAACACAAATACATTTTTAAAAAAAATCAGGTAAGGATAAGTTGTATAAAGAAAATGAAGCAGTACTTCCCTGGTGGACCAGTGGTTGAGAATGTGCCTGGCAATACAAAGGACATAGGTCAATCTCTGGTCCAGAAAGGTCCCACGTGCCACGGAGCAACTAAACCTGAGAGCAGCAACTACTGAAGCCCCAGCACGTAGAGCAAATGCTCGGCAACAAGAGAAGCCACCACAGTGAGAACTCTGTGACCCAAAAGTAAGAGTAACCTGCACTCGCCGCAACTAGACAAAGGCCATTTGCAGCAACGAAGATCCAGTGCACCCAAAAATACAGAGATGCATTTTAAAAAGAAGAATTAAGCTCAAGAAGAGGGTACAGAAGGAAGAGAGTGCTCCTTAACATCGGGAAGTCAACCAAAGCCTCTCTGAAGACTGTAAGTAGGGGAGGGCCCTCTAAGAAGTCATGAGGATGGAGGGTACCTGGAGATGAGTACCTTCCAGGCAGATGCAGAGATGCTGAGAAGGGAGTGAGTTTGCCATATGTGAGGAGCAGCAAGGAGGCCACCAGAAGCAAAAGAGAGCTAGGCAAAGGGACAACAAGGGGACAGCGGGAAGCCAGGGTGGGGTTGGGGTGGTCACTGAACAGAGGAGAGTCCAATCATATACTGATTTTACTCTGTGAGGAGTCTGAACAGAGGAGGAACCTGAACCAATGTTCTTTCTCTTTTGTAATCATTATGGCTGCTGTATAGAGAAAAGATGAAGGGAGGGGTCAAGAGTAGAAGCCGGAGAAACAGCTACAGCAATTATCCAGATGAAACTTTAATGGTACTTTGGTGCAGGGTGGCAATGATCAAAGTATTCAGAGGTAGTCAGATTTTGAATATTTTAAGGTTAGAGCTTGCAGAGTGCACTAAAGGATAAAATTTAAGAGCAAGAAAGTAAGATTTACAGATGACATCAAGATGTTTATGCCTGAATGCTTAGAATGACTGATGGCATTGCCATTTACTGAGATGCAAAAGACTTGAAAAGGAATTAATTTTTAGTGGGACATGAAAGTGAGTGAAGGGTTTGAGGCTCAATTGCCAACTGGAGATGTCACGTGGGCAGTGAGATATGTGAGACTATAAGAGGAATGACCCAAGCTTTGACCAGCCTGGGATTAAAGTTAGGAGAGCAGATGAAAACAGCAAGCGACTGTGGAGAGAGGAGGGAGCTAGTTTAAGGTTTGCGCCTGGCACACTTCAATATTTAGAAGCTAGGAAGATCCAGAGGAAATAGCAAAGGAGACTGAGAAGGAGTGGCCTGGTGAAGTGGAAGGCTGAGAGTAGGACTGATGTCCTGCGGGCCAAGTGAGGTCATGTTTCAAGGAGGAACCGATCAACCATGATAAATGCTAATGATGACTTGAAGAGCAGAAAGTGCCATGCAGGACTGGGGCCAACCAATCGTCAGTGAAGAAGAGTCAAACAAGTGTTTGCTCCACACGGGCACCACCATTATAAATTCATCATGAAAGCTGAAAAGAAAAGCAGAATTACAACTGAGGGAATGGCGCTACACACAAAATAACACTTACAGAATACTTACATTCTTCACTTGCCTGCCGTGCCAGCTATTGTTCAATTGCTAATTCATGTTTGACACCCTGTAACCCCATGAACTGTAGCATGCCAGGTTTCCCTGTCCTTCACTATCTCTTGGATTTTGCTCAGACTCATATCCATTGAGTCAGTGATGCTACCCAACAGGCTTTTTAGAAGGGACTTTCCTGGTGGTCCAGTGGTTAAGAATCCTCCTGCTAATACAGGGCACTTGCATTTGATCCCTGATCCGGGAAGATCCTACATGTCACGGGGTAACTAGGCCCATGTGTCACAACTAGCCTGCACACCTAGAGCCCGAGAGTCACAACTACTGAAGTCCATGTGACCTTTGTGCCCATGCCCTGCAACAAGAGAAGCCACAGCAATGAGAGAAGCCCACACACCACAACTAGAGAGTAGCACACAGCCAAAACCAAATATAAATACGTTTTAAAAAGAAGGCCTTAACAACCTAGATGTCCATCAGCAGATGAATGGATAAGAAAGCTGTGGTACATATACACAATGGAGTATTACTCAGCCATTAAAAAGAATACATTTGAATCAGTTCTAATGAGGTGGAGCCTATTATACAGAGTGAAGTAAGCCAGAAAGAAAAACACCAATACAGTATACTAACACATATATATGGAATTTAGAAAGAGAGTAATGATGACCCTGTATGTGAGACAGCAAAAGAGACACAGATGTATAGAACGGACTTTTAGACTCTGTGGGAGAGAGAGAGGGTGGGATGATTTGGGAGAATGGCATTGAAACATGTATACTATCAGGTAAGAAACGAATCGCCAGTCTATGTTCGATACAGGATACAGGATGCTTGGGGCTGGTGCACAAGGATGATCAGAGAGATGATATGGGGTGGTGGGAGGGGGGTTCAGGACTGGGAACTCATGTACACCTATGGCTGATTCATGTCAATGTATGGCAAAACCAATACAGTATTGTAAAGCAAAATAAAGTAAAAATAAAAATTAAAAAAAATAAAAAGAAGGCCTTAGAATGAGACTTTTCAATGGCTCATTCAACTTAAAAAACAATGATGAAAATTATGGAATCAATTCATTAAGCAAAGAAAACCTATTCAATTCTATCAAATTAGAGAACCTGGAAAAGTGTGTTTAAAAGTACATATACATTGTAGCTTTACTGTTATTTCCTACCTATTTGGTAAGCCAAAGGGGCTCAAGTGATCTACTTGAAAATGAAATACTCTGATTTGTCTTGTTAAGCAGTGTTTGATGAGACGATGACGTGACACTGTGGCAGGTGTGTCTCTAAGTTATTTCTCAGTCTGATTTCATTTGCCAGTACATCACTTAGAGTATTGCTGACCATTAGAGAACCTTGGAATTGATAGCAAAATTAGGAACATCTTCAAAAGGAAAAAAAGTCTGAGGCTAACACTGACCACAGCTCACCCTCCCCATGTGCCTTCTAATAGGACTCAAATCTCCTGACTCTGCAACAACAATCAGTTATGAAGCAAAGAAAAGCATTTCTGCCTTACAAACACCGATTTTAGCTGCACTGACACAGAGATCAAAGTGGGCTGTTGTTAAATGCTCTCTCTAAAAGACAGTAAAACAACTTTTCATAGGCCTAACAGCTTTGCTGTCTGTTTAAATCTGGTGTATTTACAGGATGTGGATGCTGGTTCTGTCAGAAAATCAGAATAGAATAAGTATATGAAACAAGCCAGTGCAAATAAACAAATATTTAAAAATAATAAAAATTAAAACTAAACAAATTTGGTTTAGTAAAAACTGTCTTTAGGAAAACTTTTCTTACATGGGTCTTAACAAGATAAAAGACAAGGGAGTACAAACAGGAACATGAAAGATACTAATTAAGGGACTCTTTAGAGAACTTTACCAAGAGCAAACAAAAGGAACTTGTGGTGCTGACTCCTGAGAAACATGAAAGCAAAGGTGGAAGGTGGTCTGAGGGCCCCCACACATTAATACTTCATCTGCCTTTCAAACAGGATTGCTCTCCAAATTTTTAATTATCAGCTTTGTGCTGGCTTGCACTTCCCAGGTGGCACTAGTTGTAAAGAATTTGCCTGCTAATGCAAGAGACACTGAGACACATGTTTGATCCCTGGGTCAGGAAAATCCCCTGGAGGAGGCAATGGCAACCCACTCCAATATTCCTGCATGAAGAAATTCCATGGAGAGAGGAATCTGGCAGGCTATACAGTCTATGGGGTTGCAAACAGTCAGACACAACTGAGCGACTGAGCGTATGCACACGTGCACACACATACACACTTGTGCTAGTTGATCCCTGCCTGAAGTAGTGGGCTCCATCCTGAATGCCATGTTTAAAACACTAACAAATTAGAGAGAATTCAAAAGGGTACTGCAAACAAGCCTACAAATCTTAACGGAAGAGGAACCACCGAAAGTCATGGAGAAAACAATAGGAGACATGAGGGCTATCATGACATACTTGAGAAGTTACTGTGTGAAGAACCCTAGATTCAGCACCCGCAGACCTTCCAGTTCTGTTACCAGCCAGGCAAAATATCCTATGCTAGCAAATTAATCTCTCGGGAACTTGAGAGCAAAATTATCAGGTCAACCTAGATGATCTTACGTTCCTTTAAGTTGTATACCTTTATCATTTCAAACTAGATCACTAACAAGGATCTATCCTGCCCTACTTCAGTGATTATCAAAGTGTGGTCCCTAAACCAGTATCTTCAGGACCACCTGAAAACTTCTTAAAAATGCAAAGACTTTCATTTACTGAATCAGAAACTATGGGGGTGGGGTCCAGCAATCTGTGTTCTATCAAACCCTGCACATAATTCTGCTGCTTACTAAAGTTTGAGAATTACTGCTCTACTGAACTGAAAATTTGCCTAAAAGGCCACATAATAATTACTTACACACACACACACACACACACATACACACACACACACACACACACACACATACACACACACACATACACATATATTTTGCATTTGAATTTGAAAGTGTGTGGTAGCTCCTTAAACTTTCTTCAAGGAGAGAAAGACAAATCCTAGATATGGAAAGTCAGGTTTCCTGTCCCTTCCCTGACATAAGAAGGGTGATTCCTTATCTTTCTCAATGAGGGGATAACAGAGTTCTTGCTTGACATAAACAAGAGGGAGGGAAACAAGAAGGAAAGAAAAAATGCTTTCTGCAGTATAGTTAAGCTAATATGGTTAGACATAAGGACTGAATAGACCAAGAAGATCCAGAAATTCCCTTAGAGCCTTTAATACTAATAACACCATGTCTACTTAATCAAAATAAAAATCCTGCCTACACATACACTTTAAAACAAAAATGTACCCCTTAGCCTTATGAATAAACACATCAATGGAAAGACCGTGTCCAAGGTAGCATGATCAATGACAGTTATCATTAGCTTTCTCTGGTTTAAAAATAAAAGCCCTGTTAGCTTTGCAGCTCATGCTGTCTAGAGTGTGACTCTGGTCTTTTCAACCTTATCTTTAGTCCAGAGCACCGTGCAAATCTGCAAATCAATCTGCAATATTTTTACTATCTTCCCGCACATGCAATTTTAAACCTCAGCCATCAGCATGTAAACCGTTGTTCATGCCAAGGTCTCTGGAGATACTTGTGGCTAGTCATTTAGAAGTGCTTTCACAAGGTCACAAGGGTAAATGCAAGAGGTACGTAAGTGCTGTGTAAGACAGGATGACTCCTCCACAGGTGCAGGTCCACCTGAGGAAGGTAACGAGTGGCTTTGAAGGTCTACAGAAATACAGTAAAACAGGAACTGCTTTACTTCACGCACATGTGAACACAGCGGAGCTCAAGCATACTCCCCCACACCAAAGACGAAATAAATACATTCCACCTGCTAACCCTGACTAAATATAAGAGTGCCTGGACTAGAATATATGATTTATTTTATTATCTAAGATTGGTCCTGGATGTCTGGGTCTGCAGTTGTTTCATTATATCCCCTTTGTCTTTCCTCCTTCCAGAAAGAACTATAAGGAGGCAGTGAGATAATGGATAAAATCAGCATCCATCCATGTGGACTTCATTAACCCCCCTCCTTCACTATATCTTCAGTACATCTTAGTAAGACCCATGTAAGCTATAGCACTCAGGAACGTAGGAAGCCAAAGGACTGGGACAGGCCACCATAAGTCATAACACGTCTAAGGAGTTAGCCATACATTATCTTCTATCAGTGAAACCCTTAACTGAACAGTATGTCCCATAATTTCAAAGGGGAAACTGGAGAAGATCCCCAGCCCCCTGTAAAGAAAAAAAACACCTAAAATAATAGAGTTGGGACATTTTGATAATTCAGTATGCTTGGAAGGAGCACAAAATATGCTAACTAAAATTAAGTGCTATCAAAGGTTCCTTCCTTCCTTTCTTCATTCATTCAGTCAATATTAACAGAACAAAAACATATGCGAGACAATATCCAGAAAATGCCAACCAGTCTACACATGTCCTTCCCAACCCTCAAAAAAACCCAAACATGAGAAAATGGACTCAAAGTAAAAAGCAGACTGCATTTTGGCTGACATGAGTAAAAACACCAGATGATTCAATTACTGGAACACTCTCATAGGCAACAGTAGGCAGTGTTAGGTCCCAAACAGTACGGTCAAGTACCTACCTGACTGAAAGCCATAGTCAAGATATCCTGAGATTTCTTCCACCTACAGATTGTAATTGACATGAGGCTGAATAAATTGATCTCTGCCAAATATCTTCTCTAACCAATGTAAGATGGCTACTAAAATTTTGTTTACTAATAGACTAATATAATCAGCGGTAAAAATGAAAATGAACACCTTGTTGCCATATACACTGTACTGGCATTTTGTGTACCTTAACTCATTAAATCTCACTCACAGTCTTGTGAAACTCAGTCACAAGTTTTTGAATGTAACAGATGATATCCAAACATAGCAGGTTTAATATTAAGTTTTCATCTATTAATAGCTGCTTGATACCATTTAGTCAAAAGCTACATCAACAACCTTACTAAACATAAAGCAGCATTTAACGGTCAAAGCACAACTTACCCTTGCCATATCCACCAAGAAGTTCTCAAATAATTTCCAAATGTGGTTACTTGTGTAGATTTCTTTCATTTCCACTTCTGTGTCAACGTAACAGTGATTAACAAAATTCACATAAGCAATTTTAACCTGTGTCAAGTTTCAAATATAAAAGAAAGTAAGTTTTTTCTTTTAGTTTTTTTTCTACATTCTTCATTTTCAAATAGCTATTAGGAGCAGTTAAACAAAACTCTTATTTCCTATAGTAAATTATAGTCTGATTTGTGTCTACCCAGAGAGCATGCCTATCTCGTTTCTTTCACTAACATATTTCATCCCCTGACCCAGGGTAAACACATGACCTAGTATTCTGTTCCCCTGGGCCCAGTGATTGGTGTGAGAATGTGAACTTCATGTAGACCAAGTTTGACATATTTGAGACAAATGTCCCTCTCTCTCTCTCCCTCTCTCTACTCTCTCGCATCTCTCCACCTTCTTTTCCCTTCTCTGTCTCTGTCATTCATTCATTCATATTCATCCCCTCTCTCTCTCTTCCTCTCTATCATTGTCAAATGGAACAAGGTAAACCTGAACTCCAAGAAGCCTCTTCTCCGGGTGTTTAGAGGAAAATTATGCTCAGAAAAAAGGGCATGAGGCAAAACCACAAAGGAAAAGGGAACAAGAGATAGATGGAACTCTGACACTGCTTGAACCTCTTGACTCATCTGAGCAACCATCCTTCAAATTTCCAAATACTGGAGCCAATATATAAAATTCCTTTTTAAAATTTAAATGCATCTAAATTAGGTTTCTGTCCATTGCAACTAAGAGAGATCTAATACAACACTTAAATATGTTGAGTAAATAATACTGTATTGACATTCAAAAACAATTAAACTGCTATTTCTGAGAAGAATCAGGCTCACAGTTTACCAAAAAAAAAAAAATGGTATTATTTTAAGATGTATTAAAGTATTTTTCCAGATTTGGCAAAACTTCTCATAAGAGACTGGGATGAGTCTCAGCAACATACACCATTACTAACGTGCACAGGACAATAGTTTTTGCTTTTCTTTTCTTTCCTCTTTTTTTTTTCTCTCTCCTTGTCTTTCCTCTTTCTCTTTATGAAAATGTGATGAAGGCTATAAATTTCCCCAGTAAAAATCCCATTTATAAAAAAATCAGGCAAACAGTTTCAGAAGACTCATAGAATCCAAGTTAGAACCAATAGGAATGCAAGGCCAGCTTTTATGGCCTTGGAAATTATCACTACTTGACTGAGGTCTAAAACCTTCAGCCGCAGGGTGCCTGTGTCAAGGCCGCATTACGGGGTAAGGAGGCGTCAGACTCTCCGGCATTCTGGAGAGTCTGTAATATCCGAATTTAATTCCCCAGCAATTTTACCAGATATGGACTATACTTATTATCCTCAAAAGTGTGTAAACAGACAATGAGAAAGGTTAAGTCACCTGCTGGAGTCAGTCACACAGGTAGGAAATAACCGATCCAAGATTCTGACTCATTCGTCAACCCATTCACTCATTCACTCAAAACTTATTTATTAAATGTAGGTCCAGGCTTAGAGAATATAATGGTAACTATAAACAGACCCAGCTGTTACTCTCACTGAACTCATAATCTTGTTAAAGAATGAAAAGACTACAGACATTTATTAATCAATAAAATTAAAATGTCAAATTTCAAATTGTAGACTCTTATAGGCTCTAAAACTAGAAGCCAGGAGGGTCTTCTTTGAAGAAGTCATACTTGAATCAGGATCTAAAGGATGAAGAGGGGTGAAGCAGGTGAATATAAGAGGTTAGAGTGCTATGTCAGAGAGAACTGACTGGCTAGAATCAGGATTTCACATAAAGACAGAACCCACAATTTAATCACAACACTATGCTTCCTTTCTTTGCTACCTTACTTCAAAACAATCAAGGCATGAAGTACTCTTGGTTTGAGGTGTTAGCAATCCTAAAAAATTTCATTAAAAATATACTTTCAAATCCATCACTATGCAGGATTATTTGGAAATAGGAAAATTAACCTAACCTGGTATCTTTTAAAGTTACTGTGATTTAAAATGTTTGGATTTAGCATATCACATATTTATAAACTTTGCAACAATACACTAGAACAGTATAAAAAAAGAAATTATTGTCATATATGTTCCTGGAAGCTTCATTAATGCACCTGGTAGACAACCAGTCTCTAATGAGTTTTTTCCCTGCCTGTTATGCCAAACTAGGATGGAGGGTAAAAGACGATGTATGAATAAAGGAAAATATGTGTCCCTGTTTCCAAGAAAGCATCTATTCCATAAGGAAAGGCAAACATAGAGAATCTAATAGTGGTCCTGCAGCACCAATCTAGCCTCTATTGATGACTGTGAATTATTTATGAAGCACATGTTTCATGCTCAAAACATACTAGAAGTTACAAGTAAATGTTTAAGTCTCATCACAATACCATACCTAGAAATTTCTATAGTGGAATTTCTAGAAAACTAACAGTGGCTATACTCTTAAAAGGTTTATCAACTTTCACAGTCCCTTATAGAACAAAAAAGTAAGTTTTAGCGATTTTTAAATTTGCCTAATCATATACCTAGGTACTATTCTGCGACTAAGCGTGTTATCTCATCATAAATAACCATAGGAGGGCTTCTGGCACTTACAGAAATTGAAAACAATTCTATAGCTGCTAAGCTTTTGCCAGGCTTACCTCAGGGATGCAGTCATCATGGGTCACCACCCTTACTATGTCGTCCAGGGGCAGAAGGGAATTGCACTTGATTTCAGTGTAGACATTTTTCCCCTCTGTGCATGCTGCCAGCAACTCCACAAGGGTGATGTGGTAGGCTAAGGGGCCACTCTCATCCCCTCGGTCTCTCTCTGAACACATCATATGGAGAAGGATGGGAAATGATGCTCTATCATTGTAAAATATCAGCACATCTTCACCCCCATTTATCAACTGAAATGATAATAAGAGAGTCTATATAGCAGTCCAAATGTTCATCTTTGCAGTTATTTCCAAAGGCTCGGTCTATGTGGAAACACGTGTATATCTTTATAAAAACATAGATAACATTGCAAAAACAGAAATATACCAAAGCAGGATGGCAAAAAGATTGTATTCATGTGTGAAGTGATAAATTATGAAAGTCATCAAAACCAGTTGAGGAGATCTGGGAGAGGTAATAAGTAAGCAAGTGATGGAATAAGTAGGTAAGTACACATAACCAAATGTAACTCTACAAGAATTTGCAGATTCCATTTGTTGTGGATATCAGTAGGGGATGGAGGTAAAAGCAGAAAAGTAAAAAGAAAAATACAAGCTTAAAAAAAAGAGAGCGAGACAAAGAATGATAAGTAGGGGCATCTAGGAAATAAATTTTCCTTCCTGTTTTGTTTGTGTAACAAACTAACTTAAGTGGAGTTTCCAGCAGGATGTAATTTTATTGCTAAATCACCACAATGTTTTATTGTCTATTTGGGGGGAAAACAGTATTATTTTATTAAGGAATCCACTTTGCCACGAAGCCTTGGCTGAGTTAACAGTGATGAGTTCTGGAGGTAAAAACACTCCACTCCAGCCTATCACTGCTATCTTCTCTCTTTCCCTCAACTGAAAACCCAGCCTCATGAAGTCTCAATTCTCACCCTCCTATTCCTGGAAGATGCCCAGGCTAGTTATGTAAGAGGCTTCTGCAGAGAAGACAACTTTTGTCTTCCCAGGAGACAAACCCTCTACTTTGCTTTATGAGGCAGATAGCAGCCCCAAACCACAGACAGGTCAGGACCTGCGCTGGCCTCAATTCTTTTTGTCTGTTCTAGTACCAATTTTCTACCCCTAGTGGGAAATATTTTGGTAGGTAACACAGATTACATAAATTTTTCTCTATTTTATTTGAATTGGTAACATACTTAAATTGATAAGACAATTAACTGTCTTACACAGAAAGTTCTGTTGAAAGAGAATGTATTTGTGTCAAAAAATGTATATATTAACATAAAATTGTAAATATTTCTTTACATATAGAAACACGTCACCTAATAAATGCCATTGGACTTGCTTAACTATTTGCTGCTTTCCCATTTTAATTCTTTCCATGATGATTTTCCAAAATCGAATTAATTGCCACATTTCTAGGCAAAGGAGAACTATTATGAATGCAAATACAGATAGGTAAATTTTATAAATTTAAAATGCTCCTTAAATGTTTAATAACAATAATTTACATTAAAAACTCAGGACTTTACACTCAATTAACTTTGAAATTTCTGTGGGGCAAGAGGGACTCAAATTGTAACAATACAGAAATTACTCCCATCCCAAATTTAAAGTGTATAGTTATGAAAATTCCCCCAAATCAATATAATCCACTAGGTAACTGTTTGTAGATGGTTGAAAGCTGCTCTAATCCATCCAGGCCTTTAGAGAATCATTAGGTCAGAGAGCAATGATCTACCCACCACATAGGCTCAAAGTGTTCTCCAAAGTAGGCTTCTGAGGTGGTGCCAGTGGTAAAGAACCCGCCTGCCAGTGCAGGAGACATAAGAGATATGGGTTCAATCTCTGAGTCAGGAAGATCCCCTGGAGGAGGGCATGGCAAGCCACTCCAGCATTCTCGCCTTGAGAATAGCATGGATAGAGGAACCTGGCAGGCTACAGTCCATAGGGTTGCAAAGAGTCGGACACAACTAAAGTGACTTGGAGCACACACGTATGCATTCTCCAAAGTATCACTTGGTTCCTAGTAAGTAACTCACTCACTGTATAATCTGGCTCAGTGAGAAATATCATAATGAAGAGGGCAAAATAAATGGCATACATCAGCCATTTGCTTTTCTTAAATTTTTAACTGACTCTGAAGAGCTAAGCTTCCACATGTAAAATATCACTGACAGATAATTTCTATTAATTTCATTTCCTTCAAAGCCCTCTGTAAATAGTAGCAAAGAACATCCGTTTTAGGATTACAGGAACACAGTAATAAAGGCACTCGAAAAGCAGAGTTTAATCCATTTTTGTTATAGTTTGAAACTTAAAAATATAAATTTTAATCACTTTCATTTTAAATAATCTATAACATTTCATAGGATTTTACCCATTATTTAAAATACACAAATTCATTAAGGCTCAAAAAGAAAAATACACTCCTAGAAAATTATAACATCACCTTATGATATGTCACTTCCCTAGACCTAAGCAAAATACATTTATGCTTAAGAGTCGTACTCAAATTATTTTCCAAACCTATGTTGTTGGGGGATTTTTTTCACTCAAAATTAACAGAAAACACGTATCTGAGCATGTTATTTATGTGAAGCTGGTAAAATGCAAACTGAGAACATACCTCGGTCATGACCATATCCTGGCATTTCTTCACGTATTTACCATCTGCTTTGACAATCGTCTGCAGAAACCGTAGGTACTCCACGTGGCGGCCGTGAGTCTCAATGCAATGCACAAAGTGCTGGACAACCCTCTCGCTAATTTCATTGCACAGATGGTAATTGTTCATGAAGATGTGCCGCATGGTTTCTGCTTCAAGGAGCTACACACAGAGGAATGTGCCTTTGTAATTCTGACAAGATCAGTTTTCTATTTTACAGTAATACTTAGACCATATTACCCGGCTTGTGATCAGTTTTCTATTTTATGCAAAATTGTAGTGAGTTTTCTATTCAGCATTTATTTATTATTTTTTTAATTTATTTATTTTTTTTATTTTTTTTTTTACATGATAGTATACATGTTTTTATGCCATTCTCCCAAACCAACCCACCCTTTCCCTCTCCCTCAGAGTCCAAAAGTCCGTTCTATACCTCTGTGTCTCTTCTG
>SJYF01000192.1:117941-133164 GCA_006410515.1 Procapra przewalskii | reverse complement strand
AATACATTTGGTTCTTTTGTAATAAATAAGAAATACATTTTGAAATTATTTTGTGATGAATTTATTAGTCAACTTAAATGTTTCTTTGGTACTTTTTTAACCTCATAAAAAGCTCCTTGGCTTCAAGGAGTCATGCAAATGACCACTTCCCAATAACAACCAAATGACAAGATCTGGGACTTCCCTGGTTGTCCAGTGGAATCTGCCTTCCAATACAGGGGATGTGAGTTCAACCCCTGGTTGGGGAACTAAGATTTCATATGCCATGGGGCAACTAAGTCCAATTGCCTCAACTAGCAAAGCCCCCACATGCCTCAGGGGAGTCCCAGTGCAGCCAAAAGAGAAAAAAAATGACAAGATCTATGGCATCACTAATAATTAATGAGTCAGTTAGAAAGGAAAAGAAATAACAGGTAACATTCTCAGTGCATTCCTTATGCGAAATTTATCAGACCTTACATGCCCATAGAAAAAGGAATGGTAAAATTCAGAGCACAGCAGGCAAAGTTTTATTATCAGGGATAAACTGCTGGAAGAAAAAAGACTGAAGGAGCATATCATAATGAAGCATAATTTCAGAGATGAGAAGTAAAAACACCTTAACCCAAGAATTCTCTGACAGGTTACCATGACATTCTTAAGAGTCATGACTAGGAGCCAAACAACCACATATAGACCATGAAAATGAAAAAAAAAAAAAAGAAAGAAAGAAAATGTAAATTAAAAATAATGTTTTAAATTAACAAAGTATATTAATAGGACATAGAACACCAGAAACATTTTATTATAACAACCATTATCTGCAGTAGCACAATAAAAGACAAATATTAAGGAGTGTACATATTTTAAATACCAATTATTGGAGTTATCATATGAAGATAAAACACCAGTTATAATACAATCACCAAACATTTACTAATCCTTAATGCATGCCTGGTACTAGACAATGGTGAGTGGATATAAGAAATAGAAGATATGGTTCTTCCCACAAGAAATTGCAGTCTACCTAAGAAAGCAGGGAGAAATATGAAAATAAAGATCTGAACTGAGCAGAATTTACTATTCACAGAGACAGAGAGGAGACTAGATATAATTTTAGACCGCTTTATGAAGGAGGCAAGTTTAAGCCAAGGTCTTGAAAGATGAAAACAATTCAGTTAAGTACGAGAGACATGCGGAAGGGCAGGGGACATTGGTTAGGTGAAGGCACCTTACTCAAAGGTGCTGTAGAAAGAAAAGCACAATGGTGTACAGAAAATGACAAGAACTGACAAAGCATGCTGCAAAAGTGGGCAATTAGGTGGAGTGGGGCCTGACCACCTCCCTGATTTACAACTAGTACAAAATTGCATTTGGGATGAATATCAAGGGTGGTTTAAAAAACACCCTGCATTCCTGACTACATTGAAGATGCTGAGCTCTCACAGTTAAATGGGATGCCAATCTAAGCTTGCTGCTGCTGCTGCTAAGTCGCTTCAGTCGTGTCCAACCCTGTGCAACCCCATAGACAGCAGCCCACCAGGCCCCTCCGTCCCTGAGATTCTCCAGGCAAGAACACTGGAGTGGGTTGCCATTCCCTTCTCCAGGTAATCTAAGTTTAGGAGAAAGTAAAAAAAAAAAAAAATTAAGTTAATTCATACAATTTTGTCCCTATTTTTCCTACTGCATTCCATGACAAATCACAAAAAAAACCTCAAACCAAGAAAGAAAAATCATTGTGTTTTCCTTGCTAGTCAAAGATTTCTGATCCAAGGTTTCAAGCAAGAGAGTGACGTGGTCAGGTATGGAGTTACCACCACTGCTCAGGAAGCTCCATGTTTCTCTTTGACTTTTCTCCAAGCAAACATCATCCAAGACGGAGGCTCTCAATCTGAACTCCATCTTAGCAAGGAACTCTTCTCTCATTTTACTGAGCATAAGAAAATTCCCCTACATGAATGCTGTCTCCTCTGCATTTGAAAACATCCAGTATCATCCATAAAACTGTCTGCATTTCCTGCTGTGTCTCAGAGAAAAAGAACTTTTGAAACTCAGATTTTTAAATTCCATCTCCCCCAGCTTTTCTCTCTGATTCATCCCTGTTTCTGCAGGTGAAAAGTTTCTATCCTGTACTGATTCTTTCTGAACTCTGAAACCACAGCCCAAGTTGAGGCTAACTGAGCACTTTCCATGACACTGCATTCTAGGACATCATCTTGGATTATTACCCCCACTAAGTTTCTCGAAAGAATAATCTACTGTACTAAAATTGTTTTATGTGTCAATGACTCAATGACTGAAACTGTCTTTAGCATCTGATTCTCTGGTTCACTACCACTGTCTTTAAATTCCACTTTGTTTTATTATGACAGGATATTCTCCAAGATTTTCTGACCACCTTGTCTCTTTCACTGAATGGAACTGGAACCAAAGAAAGTCACGAATAAAAACACTGAAAGCATTAACACTGTTCCTGTTACCTTCCAAGGTTGTGTCATCTATACTAATAAATCCTAGGGAGGAAATGAAAGCAATCCAATTTCCACCCTAGGTAAACAAAAGTGAAAAAAGAATGGGAGATAGTATCTACAAGACAATAAACACTAAGTAAATCCAAAAAAGTTACAGAAGAAAATATAAAAATATATATGTAAGTGAGGCCAATGTATTAATAGAAGAGGGAAAGGGTCCCAGTGCCTCATATGAATGGAAGCTTTTTGGATAGAAGAGGTTGGAGGTCACAGCATGCGAGAAACAGGGTTTCTACTTGACAGAAAAATAATTTATTGATGAGAAGTAGACACTGCAAAGGTAGAAATATAATTAAATTTCCTTTTTCTGATCACAAAGGTGAAGGCTGAATTTAAAAAGGCCACATTCATTTTTTTCTGGAAGAGAAAAAATATTAGAGAAAACTAAGTTTGTATTCCAATCCAAGATTAAGATGTTACCAAGTCTAAAGACTGACAAAGCTCCTAAGGAGGAAAGGATATCTTTCTGATAGATTTCAACTTTTTAAAAAATCAGTCAAATATACAGGCAAAGCTTTGGCAGATATATTCAAGTCTATTTTTCAAGCAACGGCCTGCAGGAAAAGCAACTGTCTTGTTTTAAGAAAAGTAATCTCAGGGAAGATGTACTACGTTACAAAAGTTATGCTCTTTAGTTCTGCCCAAGGGAGGATGTAGACAATGCAAAACTTCCTACGTATGGAAATTATAAAGAAAAATTATTTCAATTTAAAATTGCCAGCAGTCAACAAAGGAGGTGCCGCTGGAGAGCTCCATGAGCGGCCCCTTTTAATTTCAGGAAATGATTCAATGTGATCTGACTGAGCAAAAATATCGACTCATAGAACATGCAGATGATCCCAAAGCAGTAATCTGGGGAATTTAAGAAATATGCAAACTATGTAACTACAGTTAGGTTTTACTTTCTAATTTAATGCCAAGATGCTCCAAGTAAAGTTGCCCTGTCTTCCTCCAGAAAGGAAAGAAACTGATTGATATTTTTTATATCCTATACCTCTTTGTCCCTGGGTTAGTGGCCAAATCTACAAAGTCCTGGTGTTATTCTAATGACAACTTATTAGTAAAGTGTAAAATGTAGAAGTGTAATTTATGCAGCACTCCAGAGTTGAGGAGGCTCAAGAAAAAAATGTGTAACACTGAGAGCAGTGCCATGCTTATAGTAAACACCTAAATTATGCTTTTGACAACAGTGATGAAGAAAGGCACTGCAAAAACACTTGTACTTTACTGTAATTGTTTCCTATCATCTGGAAGAATTTGAATTTATTTCCTTAATGGAATATGGGGACCACTTAGTCAAGTGATTTTATTGAGGCAGCTAGATTTTTAATGGCATAGTATATACTGTAACATACTTTGGCCACCTGATGTGAAGAGTCAACTCATTGGAAAAGACCCTGATGCTAGGAAAGAAAAAGGGCAGGAAGAGAAGGGTATGACAGAGGATGAGATGGTTGGATAGTGTTACCAACTCGATGGACATGAGTTTGAGCAAACTCAGGGAGATAGTGAAGGGCAGGGAAGCCTGGTGTATGGCAGTCCATGGGGCTGCAAAGAATCAGACGACTTAGTGACTGAACAACAACAGTAACATAAAGCAGTATATTCTGAAACATCATAGCAAGGCTAGTTTAGAAGGGTCTAGAAATTTCTGGAAGAGTCTAGAAATTAGATGGTCAGCATGGATCTAGACATGCTCAGTGTGAATAACCTAAGCAAATACTTGCTCTGAACATCACGCTGATCCCACACTTATTTTGCATCAGGCAAGGAAACTCTTTTTAGATAAACAGCAAAAATGATATAAGAAAATAATATTGTATGAATCATATGGTGAACTAAACATGGGCACAAGTTAATGAGGATCTGGTTCCTTAATTTAAACAAGGTCAATCATGCTTTTAAAAAAGAACTTTCCAAATCCTACAATGTAGAAACGCCTACATCTACCACAGCTGTGATTAAAATAGCTCAGTGCATTTCTTTGCTTTGTCCCAACCCCAGTGAAGTGAAAGGATGTCCTTCTTCAGCAATGTTATCAAGTCAGCAAGACTGGAAAGCATTCTACTCACCATCTGGATCCCTAGCCTTCTCGTGTATCTACTACTCAACCGAATCAGTGGCATCATTTACCAGTCACCCTCCTCCCAACTTCAGATGTCAAATGCCACTCTTTCTCCTTCTTACCTCCCTCCAAAACATACTAAAAAAAATCTAATAATCAGACTTTGATGCCTGACTGACCAACCAGGTTATAATTTAATTGAAGCTCTTCATATTAAATATCACCTCCTTCAGACAACTGAACGAGGGCCCCGCCATGGGAGGATGAGGTATGTTTTTCTCCCATACATCTAAAAGTTACACCACATACCAGCCATTTATGATGATATTCAAGGGGTTACAGAAACTCTTACATCATCCTGAATCTAATTATCTGACCTTGGCAGTAAAGCTAATACAGACCATCATGGGGTCATGATTGACAGTTTCAGCTCCCCTGGTTGATGCCTAAGGCTGCTCTAAGACTTTGTGAAGACATACTGGCAGATAACCTTCCTCCAGATTTCCCTCAAGCTGGGCACAAATTTCTACCCTTCTAGTGGGTAAACCATACTCTCAGTCTTACTCCAAACCTGTTTGCTTTCCTTTTGACCCAAGACAATACAAATATTGACTTTTTTTATTCATTTGATGTCACTTTAATTAGTATTTGATGATGTTTAATCAGATGTCCTAAAAAACACTGCAAATCTCTTTGACTATCAGTATCTCTGATAAAGTAACAAAAAAGTGTGTGCTACTGGAGTGCTTTCTCATTGCTTACAGTGATACTCAGAAAAATAGGGAATGTACTGATGATAGGTATGTTCAAAGTAAACTAAGAGCTGTTTCCATAGGCATGCAATAAGAACCCACTATGGCACAGAAGAAAGCAATGGCAACACACTCCAGTACTCTTGCCTGGAAAATCCCACTGATGGAGAAGCCTGGTAGGCTGCAGTCCAGGGGGTCGCTAAGAGTCAGACACAATTGAGCGACTTCACTTTCATGCATTGGAGAAGGAAATGGCAACCCACTCCAGTGTTCTTGCCTGGAGAATCCCAAGGATGGGGGAGTCTGGTGGGCTGCCGTCTCTGGGGTTGCACAGAGTCAGACACAACTGAAGCGACTTAGCAGCAGCAGCAGCATAGCACAGTCATGTACAATACTTTTTACATAATACCTTCTGTAATACTTTGCTGGTTTAGTCACTCAGTTGTGGCTCCTCTGTCCATGGAATTTTCCAGGCAAGAATACTGGAGTGGGTTGGCATTTCCTTCTCTAGGAGATCTTCCTGACCCAGGGACTGAAGCCGGGTCTCCTGTATTGTAGGCAGATTCTTTACCAACTGAGCCACCAGGCAAGCTATGATACTTTTTGATATGATCCTCAGCAGTTTTATATAAAACATAGAAAGGAAAGGCAACCCTTTAGTTAGCACGGTGACCAAGAATAACATAGCACTGTTCAGGAAGTGAAAGCAGCAACACAACAGAACCTGACATATGTGAGGGAAGCACCCCTAGTCGCAGTCATCTCAGAGCAAACCTCGATGCAGCCGGGAGAAGAGGGCTGCATGGCCAGAAGCGGCAGAAGAAGCCAGCACCTTCTCTTCAACTCCCTCTTTAGCAAGCAGTCATTACAGAGACGTTGTTTTCTGGCCCAGTGCCACAGGTGTGCTCTGATTTGAATGAATCCACTTCTATAATTTCCTTGTAAGGCACTTGCTAGGGGAAAAAAAAGCACAGGAAGTTACACTCCTCACTACCAATGAGGCAGGAGCTAGAGGGGCCTCAGGGTGAGCAGCTGGTGTCTCCCCTGTGGACAGATTCTCTAAAATAGCAGGAGCCAGAGAGGAGATGAGCCCTGTCCAAGTAAGAGATAGGGACCACACAGTTCTCATTCTCGATGTCAAGGAGATCTCCCTGACTACATATGCACAGAAAGGCCCCTTGGAGATCAAAAGAGAGGGACATCACATTTTAGTAAGTGATATCAACCTACCCACAGGCCCCTTTACTAGAATCCTCGGCTAACAGCTGTGTGCACACATATGGGAGGACCCTGAGACACGCCAAATATGGACTCGGAAGCAGGCAAAGCAAGATGACTGGCCAAAGGAAACCCAGAATAAATGCCCCATAAAAGGGAGTCAAACTTCCACGAGGGCCCGACTTTCTCTCTGAGACCACCCATGTGTCTATCCACACGTATTCTTTCTCTTCCATTAGGAGGGCTGTTTATTAAAACACTTCACTTCTTTCACTACTTTCCATCTCTATGTGGCGATTCATTTCTACACAGCTGACGGGCCAGGGCCTTGTCACTGGCCACTGGTCCCTTGAGGTCTAGTCACGCAGCTTCAGTGCTCTCACTGCCGAGGACTGACCTCAGTCTCCAGGCAGCAACCGAAACCCCGCTTCAAGCTGTTGCAGGCCAAAGCCACGCAAGATCACCAAATTCAAATGAGACTGAGAACAAATGGCAAAGTGGAAAAAACGAAAAAAATAGTACCTTTTTCTACAACATGAAGGGAGATAATAAAACAGCATTAATTTTAAATGCAGGCCAGAAGACAAGAGGGAGAAAAAGATTCTTATCCTGGAAATAATTCAAAGAAATCAATTCAGGAGATAAAAGCACTACATTTAAGAATCTGCATTACAACCAAATAGAATGAGGATGTGTATAAGTAGCATTTGGCTCAAGCCTAAAAATTAGTTTTCAGCTGCGTGTCTTGTGAAAGGACTTATTAAAGTGATACTCATGTGCAGAAATCACCTTCAGTAACATCAGCTCAGACATAAAGGACAGAAATATGTAATCTGATATAAACAAGTAAAATAAACATACAAGGAGGTCAAGGGCAAAAACAGAAAATGAAGAAAACAAATTCCATAAAAAGAAAATTCACGCAAGCAGTCGCCCAGATAAATGGATAAAAGTTCTCTATCCAATTACCATAGAGTCCCTAATAAGTCAGATCATCTAGGAAGATTCTGTCTGAAACTCATGGACACTTTCTGTACCCAACCATGAAGGTTAAACATTCAATCAGTTACTTTTGCCAAGAGTCAGTTGGTCAATCACAAGTTTTGCCAGAGAAACCAAGTTTATATAAAACTATTTCCCTGCTGTGCAGAATCAAAGTCCTAACACTTGGGAAAGCATAGCTTTCTCTCAAGATATCTTTCTAGAGGGAACAGACTCCTTGCCTGTTTGCCTCATCAAAGAAAAAAGATCAGAAGTGGTCGGCAAAGAATGTAAACCGGGCTTCGCTTTTAAAGAGTACCGAGATGTGGAGTTAAGACAGAAACCATCAGACCAGGAAGGGCTGTCGACAGAAAAGCAGAGGGAAAGCAAAGGAGGGAAGGAAAAGGGGCGAGAGGGAGGGAAGGAAGCAACTCAGTTCATTCTCTCAGAAAGGTAAACCTGCAAACTAAAATTTAAATACCTGTGAGGAAAGTGAATGCTAAGGTAGATAACAAAAAAACTCAATAATGAGACTATGTCATTCCCAGGGAAATGAAACAATTAAGAAACCTTCTGAAAGGACCTTTATGTATGTTTAAAATGGGCTTCCCAGGTGATGCCAGTGGTAAAGAACCTGCCTTCCAATGCAGGAGACCTAAGAGACTGGGGTTTGATCCCTGGGTTGGGAGATCCCTTGGAGGAGAAAATGGCAACCCACTCCACTGTTCTTGCCTGGGGAATCCTATGGACAGAGAACCCTGACGGCTACAGTCCATGGGGTCGCAAAGAGTCAGAAACGACTGTGGCAACTTATTATACACAAGCACATGTTTAAAATAATCATAGAAATAAAGTGAGGAATAACCTCTCTCACCCTAGGTGGACCCCTGTGTGGCTGCCGCATGGTCAGGAGGACCCACAGCATCACTTGGCAGGGATTAGGGAGAGTCTTACTGGGAAAGGGAGTGGGGTGGAGGGGAGGTGGGGAGACACAAGCCAAGGGTCAGCAGAGAAGGGAAGGCGTGTGTTCCCCAGCCTTCAATCACCCTAGAGAGGTGTGACTGTCCTGCTGGAACCATCCCAGGTCTACATTTCTGACAAACAACTTCCGCTTCTTCTCAGTACAACTTTCAACAGGGCAAGCTGGAGAGTAAGGGGTTTCTGAAGGTATACAAAACATCCTGGGCACTAAGCAGTCTGGATTTAGGTGACTGCTGTTTGCAGAAACTGATCAGGATTACCAGCTATGAGGCCCATACAAATGAGACTCCTCCTGCTGAGAGGCAAGAGCCAGGGGTCCACCTGAGAGGTCAGATCAGTGCAGGGCCTCTTGGGAGAGAAGCTCTTGCCCCACCCCCCACTCCCACTCCAGCAAACAGCCAGCCAGCTTGCTGCCTAGGCAACCCAGAGTAAGCCCCCAGGGACACTCTCTAGTTAATTCTGCCCCTTACATCACACACCTATTAAAAGGACAAAAAAAATTATGAAGTGAAAACATGCAGATAGGAATCTTGAATGCAGAGATATGAAAAAAATCAATTAGAAACTCCCAAAGAAAAAAAACGTCCTTGATGGAAAAACTAGACAGTTTAAACATCAGACTTCAGATTGTGAAGACTGTTAAGTTTTTTGTTTTTGTTTTTTTTTAATATTAGTCACTCAGTTGTGTCCAACTCTGAGACCCCATGGACTACAGCCCACTAGGATCCTCTATCCATGGAATTTTCCAGGTAAGAATACTGGAGCAGGTTGCCATTTCCTTCTCCAGGTGATCTTCTGGACCCAGGGACTGAACCTGGGTCTTCTGCACTGCAGGCAGATTCTTTACTATCTGAGCCAGGAGAGAAGCTCCACCCCCCACACCCTTTTTTTTTTTTTTAAAGGAGCAGGCAACCATTTGTAGAGATAAATCTATATACATACACAGACACAGAAGCACAATCATTGTGAAGGAAAATTAACAACCAAAATATTTAACACAAGTGGGAACTGCTGTTAGAAGTCCTGTGATACCTCCATGGCTTGCTTTTCAACTCTTTATAAAGTGATGGATGAGCATGAAGGGCAATCCTGATTTAACCCACTCAGATCTGACTTCCAGAGTTAATCCCTCCTTCTTATATTTAGAATTCAACATGCATTTGAGTGTGATGAACTAGTAATGCTACAGAGACTGTCAACTTGTTATACCCTAGCTTTTAAGTTTTCAGCAACCATGCCCTTTTTAATGCCCTTGAAAGTAAGTTAATAAGGAAACCCTGTAAGATATAATAGGTAATAAAGCTCATATGTACTAGGGATGCAGTGAGCTTACTAGAAGACCCAATCTGCCCATCCTCCACCATGCTTATATGATATCAACTGCAATACTAGGATAATTGTGGTCACACTGAGATTTGGTAGTGTCAGTAGGTGGATTAGCAGAGCTTCCCAGGTGGCTCAATGGTAAAGAATTCACCTACTAGTGCAAGAGATGTGGGTTCCCTCCCTGGATCAGGAAGATCCCCTGGAGGAGGAAATGGCAAACCACTCAGTATTCTTGCCTGGAGAATCCCATGGACAGAGGAGCCTGGCGGGCTGCAGTCCATGGGGTCACAAAAAGTCGGACATGACTAAAGCAACTGAAAAAGGCACAGCAGTTCAGTTCAGTTATTGACCCAAATAAAATTTACCACTGAGGGAAAAAAAATAACTTTTATGCTATTGGAAATATTTCTTATTACCAAAATGAAGACTCACTGTACTGTTATCTGGCTTTCTGATGTCTAAGCAGGCACAAAGTTAGAACATTACGGGCTGTTTTAAAACAATGGCAATCATCCTGTGTTTAGAGCCTTTGTAAAGATTTACTACACAACAAAGGATTATTATCTGTACTGGCTTGCCAGAGTGTGTGCCGCCTGCTACTGGCTGTTTCCATTGATATTGTGATATATTTCATCCTGTTTACAATAAATTGTCACTATCTCTGGCAGTTGGTTCATTGCATAACAAAGATTATTTGGCTGTGTACAAGTTAGTAACTCTGTAGTCTCTCACTTTTTCTCCATATATTAATCCATTAGAAATGCACCATTCTCCTGGCTTCTCAACTCTTCTTATGTCCATTTCTACTTTTGCCTCCCAAGCTCATGCTCACCTTTAGGCTCTTTTTGCTGAGCCATCCTTCCCCCCACATCTTCAAGGGTTCCCAATCTCCAGCCACTTCAAATACAAACCACTTATTCCTGTTGAATTCTGCTTCTCTTGTGATTATTCCTGAATTACTAGCTAACAAAATCCTCCCAACCTTTTAAAACAGTGAAGCCAGGCTTCCCTGGCACCTCACTGGTAAAGAATTCACCTGCCAGTGCAGCAGAGGGGGGTTTGATCCCTGGCTGGGGGAGAAGCCCACTTGCCACACAGCAACTAAGCCCACGTGCGCCACCGCTATTTGAGCCTGTGCTTTAGAGCCTGGGAGCTGCAACTACTGAGCCCTCGAAACACAACTACGGAAGCCCATCTGCCCTAGAGCCCGTGCTCAGCAACAGGAGAGGCCATGCAATGAGAAGCCACTGCACCACACTGGAGAGTGGCCCCTGCTTGCTACCACTATAGAAAAGCCCGCGCAGCACCAAAGACCCAGCTCAGCCATAAATAAAACAGTGAAGTCTTCTCCACACAGGCATGCCCACACTGATCTCTCCCTCTTCTGTGATACAACAGATCAACGTTTAATCATACATTTGTCATACTGTTTTCTGGGTGTTATTCTGTGTGTGTTATCTTTGAGAGCAAGCATCGTATCTCAAATATTCATTTTGATTCTATATATCAAATGTTAAGAAAGGAAACAAGAAACTCAGGTGTGTACAAAGGTATGGAAGCATGATGGTGAAGCTATAAAGTTGTACCTTTAGCAGAATGTGCAAAAGAAGAGTGGTGCTCTGGAGAAATATGAAAGCAATCAAGGAGAGCAGGTTCAGACATGGTCTGATCATGCCTGTGTGTTCAGTCACTTAAGTCATGTCCAGCTTGCTGTGACCCAATGCACTGCAGCCCACCAGGCTCCTCTGTCCATGGGATTCTCCAGGCAAGAATACTGGAGTGGGTTGCCATGCACTCCTCCAGGGGATCTTCCCAACCCAGGGATCAGATGGAACCTGAGTCTTCTATGTCGCCTGCACTGCAGGCAGGTTCTTTGCCACTGAGCCACAGGGGAAGCCCCAGATAGGTTCACACTGACTCAAATCTAGCATTGCTGATCTTTTTGCTAAAAGATCTTACAAGAATAAATATATGAGTTCAAAATACAGAAGGGTTTTCTACTTTTAAGAACTGTCTAAAGTAGAAATAAAGAGAAATCCCTCTGATTGCACAACATCCAGAAGTGATAGATAAAAACAACATTTAAACTCTCTCTCTCTCTCTCTCTCTCTCTGTTTTTGACTGCACTGTGTCTTCACCGCTGCGAGCAATGCAGCTAGTGGCGGCTCCCCTTCTTGCAGCGTGAGGGCTTCTCATTGCGGGGGCTTCTCCTGTTGCGGAGCTCGGGCTCTAGAGCACCTGTGCTCCAGTAATTGCAGTGTGCGCTCAGTAGCTGTGGCAACACAGGCTTAGCTGCCCCACAGCATGTGGAAGCTTTCAAGGCCAAGGATCGAACCCACGTCCCCTGTACTGGCTGGCGAATTCCTAACCACCAGACCACCAGGGAAGTGCTAAACTATCTCCTACTAGTGAAGAGAAAGAAACAAATGGAGGCCAGAAACCAGAAAAAGACATGACATTTCCAAGTGATAATCAAGCACTGATCCATTTGTTGGCCTTTAAGGGCATCAGCCAGAGCTGATAACCAACAACTGAGTTTTAACTTGTCATACACACATACAACTCAAAGAGCTGGGCATGGCTGAGTGACTTTCACTTTCACTTTGTGTGTTGTTAGACTCTATGGGTTTTGACAAATGTGTAATGCTATGTATAGTATCATACAGAACAGTATCATCACCCTAAAATTCCTCTCTGCTCCACCTGTTTGTTCCTTTCTTTCTAATCTCTACACCCCAGAACCTCTGAGGAACCCATGATCATTTTACTGTCTCATGTATAGTTTTTTCTTTTCCAGAATATAGCTGGAGTCATACAGCATGTAGCTTTTTCAGACTTTGTCGTTGTTCAGTTTTTCACTCATGTCTCTTTGCAGCCCCATGAACTGCAGCATGCCAGGCTTCCCTGTCCTTCACCATCTCCTGGAGCTTGCTCAAACTCTAGTCCATTGAGTTGGTGATGACATCCAACCATCTCATCCTTTGTTGACTCCTTTTCCTCCTGCCTTCAGTCTTTCTTAGCATCAGTGTCTTCTCCAATGAGTCAGCTCTTTGCATCAGGTGGCCAAAATATTGGAGCTTCAGCATCAGTCCTTATGAATATTCAGGGTCGATTTCTTTCGGGATTGACTGATTTGATCTCCTTGCTGTCCAAAGGACTCTCAAGAGTCTTCTCCAGCACCACAATTGTAAAGCATCAGTTCTTTGGCACTCAGCCTTCTTTTTCAGACTGGCTTCTTTCATTTAGCAACATACATTTGAGGTTCTTTCATGTCCTTTTTATAACCTGTAAGCACTTTCTTTCTATTTCTGAATATTACTCCGTTATCTGGATATACTAAAGTTTATTTATCCTAATTCATCTATTAAAAGACCTCTGATTGCTTCCAATTTGGGGCCATTTTGCGTAAAGCTGCTCTAAACATTTGGGTGTAGGTTTTGAGTTGGTATCTTGGGGGCTGAAAGATGGCATGTTTTGCTCCTTACAGTATGTGGGATTACCTCAACCTGTGGCCAGAGGGCGCTGTGAGCCTGAGACGTCTGAAGGCAGGAGTCTGATTTAGCACCTCAGTCTTGGTATTTGCTTAGAGTTAACTTGTCTACGGGGTCGCACAGAGTCGGACACGACTGAAGCGACTTAGCAGCAGCAGCAGCAACTTGTCTTCCTGAGTTGCAGAGTTACTGGCATTTGTCTTCAGGGAAACTTATCATGTTGCCCAGAAGCTTAGAACTCTCTGATCAGGTTTAAGGTTACTTTTCTTACTTGGTAGATGAAGGGTGAGACAGAGGATGACCTAGTTGGATGGCATCACTGACTCAATGGACATGAGTTTGAGCAAGCCCTGGGAGATAGTGAAGGACAGGGAAAACTGGCATGTTGTGGTTCATGGGGTCACAAAGAATCAGACATGACTGAGCGACTAAACGACAAAAGCAATAACAGATGGAGGGCAGGGTCTTTTAGAGTTGTCCTCCATTTCCAGTGAGCCCAGAAATATACTTAAAATAGGCTTTGTATCTAGGATCTAGTGATTTTTGTAATAGGAGGGCCATTTGAGTTTTAACTTGGCTACTTTTGTAGACGTCCTTGGAAATGTGTTTATTTCGATATTTCATAATTTTAAAAGTGTATTATGAACTTAGATTCCTTGAAATATGTGAATTCCTCTGGGGTTTGTTTAACCCAGAGAAGATTTCATTTGCCTTACAGAGCCACTTTGGTATAGGACATTTTGTGAATACGTTAATCAGAGTTTTTGACTTGGAACTTTTGGGGACTTTTACCAGTGGGAATTCTAGTCCCAAATCTTGAGTGCAAGTGCTCTTGTCTTGAGCTCAAGAGAGTTTTTCTCCACATTTTGGCTTTGACCAAGCCAAAACAGGTACCCTTTGTTCTTCTATAGGCCGTGTGTTTCCCTGGTTTACCCCTGTGAGTGTTTCCTTTAGGTATTCCTGGTTCCAACACAGGTTTCTGGTCAGATCTTCCATCTTCCTTGAGATCCAGGCTTTGTTTCCTTTCTGTTCTGTGTTTGTGAAGTGAAAGTGAAAGTCATTCAGTCATGTCCAGCTCTTTGTGACGCCATGGACTGTATAGTCCATGGTATTCTCCAGGCCAGAATCCTGGAGTGGGTGGGTAGCCTTTCCAACAAAAAGCAAAACCTGAAATAAACTATGAACTTCAGTTAATAATAATAAATCAATACTGGCTTATCAATTGCACCAAATGCACCATATTAATTAATTTACCTCTGGTGGCACCAGTGGTAAAGAACCTGCCTGCTAACAAAAGAGACATAGGAGACTCAGTGTTGATTCCTGGGTCAGGAAAATCCCCTGGAGGAGGGCATGGCAATACACTCCAGTACTCTCCCCTAGAGAATCCCATGGACAGAGGAACCTGGCAGGTTACAGTTCATAGGGTCTCAAAGAGTGGGACATGACTGAAGCCAACTTTTCTTGCATGCACGCTAATAATAGAAAAATGAAGGGAAGGAAGCAGGGGATGTATAGGCATTCACTATACTTTCTGGGCAATGTTTCTGTGAACCTAAAACTGCTCTAAAAACAAAGTCTATCAAATGAAGATATGAGCTCATAATCAAAGATGACCAAATAGATAATGAAACACGTGTAAAAAGCATAAGAAATTCACAAGTACTTCAGTTCCTGGAATTAGTACTACATATTTTGGGCTCCAAAATCACTGCAGATGGTGACTGCAGCCATGAAATTAAAAGACACTTACTCCTTGGAAGAAAAGTTACAACCAACCTAAACAGCATTTTCAAAAGCAGAGACATTACTTTGCTGACTAAGGTCCGTCTAGTCAAGGCTATGGTTTTTCCTGTGGTCATGTATGGATGTGAGAGTTGGACTGTGAAGAAGGCTGAG
>SJYF01000192.1:107680-117923 GCA_006410515.1 Procapra przewalskii | reverse complement strand
GACTGCAAGGAGATCCAACCAGTCCATTCTGAAGGAGATCAGTCCTGGGTGTTCTTTGGAAGGAATGATGCTGAAGCTGAAACTTCAGTACTTTGGCCACCTCATGCGAAGAGCTGACTCGTTGGAAAAGACTCTGATGCTGGGAGGGATTGGGGCCAGGAGGTGAAGGGGATGACCGAGGATGAGATGGCTGGATGGCGTCATGGACTAGATGGAAGTGAGTCTGAGTGAACTCCGAGAGATGGTGATGAACAGGGAGGCCTGGTGTGCTGCGATTCATGGGGTCGCAAAGAGTCGGACACGACTGAGCGACTGAACTGAACTGAACTAAAATTTACCCAAGCTAAATCCAAGGCCAATGCAGATTTAGACAAGTTCTACCAAACGCTGACAGAAGAGACAATTCCAATCTTACCCAAAGAAAGGATAAGAGTCTGTAACTCACCTTGTTATGGAATTAGTCTAAACTTGATACCAACAACTGCAGGAGCAGTACAAGAAAGGAAGACTGGAGACCAACCTCACTGATAACATAGATGTAAAATGGTAAACAAAATCCTTAGAAGCTAGATGTAGTATTATATAAAACATCACCAAGACCTATTTATTCTAGACTACAAGGTTAGTATAGTAGTTTATTGATGATTCATGTTATTAAAATTAGCAGATGAAAATTAAAGAAAACATCTTGATAGATGCATATACTGCATTTAATTAAAATCATAACCATTCATGGCAAAAAGTATCAAATGAAAAACAGGAGAGAATTTCCTGAATTGATAAAAGGTATCTACAAAAAAGTATAATAAACATCATGTTCAATAGTGAAATATTAAAATTATTCCTTTTAAAATCAGAAGCAAAACAAAAATGCCATTATCACTGCATCTGCTCAACACTGTACCAGAAGATCTCACCAACACACTAAAACAAGTAAAGAAGAAATAACAGATGAAAAAACAGTACTCAATTTTAAACTTAGAGCATCACCATGACTTGATATAAAAAATATTTTTAAACTCAGCAGTAGGTACACATGAATTGGTAGGATCTAACTACCTGCCCACACAGAATTGAGCTTCATCTAAACTGGAAGAGGAAGTGAAATGCCCAGTAAAAATATAAAAACATGCTCAACTTCATAAAAATCCAGCAAAATGAAAATCACACAGGGATAATATACCAAACACATCCAATTATCAAAAATGGAAAAGCGAGAAAACCAGTAGTCTTCATGATGGGGAATTACAGAAATTGTTACATACCCTGGGAATATCATTTGGTGTTTGGAAAGCAACCGACATTATTTGGTAATCATACTAGATGTTTACACCTAAATATATATCCTGAAGGGTCTCAAACATGTGCATCAGGTGACATTTCAAAGTTTTTAAAGCTCCTTTTGGTAGCAAATTTCAAGACACTAGAACTGTAAAGAATGAAAATGTCCATCAAGAGTTTACTAGATAAACATCTGCATAAAATGTAATCATGTATATTAGAGAAAATAAAGTAAGTCACTGCGACACAACAACGAAGACAGAGAACAAAAACATACCTAAAACAGACTAAATAATTATTCAGGTCTTCTGCTCATTTTTCAACTGGGTTTTTTTTTTTTGATATTGAGCTTCATGAACTGTTTATATACTTTAAGGATTATTCCTGTCAGTTGCTTCATTTGCAAATATTTTCTCCCATTCTGAAGACTATCTGTTTATTTTGTTTATGGTCTCCTTTGTTGTGCAAAAGCTTTTAAGTTTAATTAGGTCCCATTTGTTTATTTTGGTTTTTATTTCATTACTCAAGGAGGTTGGTCAAAAAAGATCTTGCTGAGATTTATGTCGAGGAAAAAAAAAAACTTCTGCCTAAGTTTTACTCTAAGTTTAATACAATGAAATATTACTCAGTCTTAAAAATGAATGAACTGGGTCATCTGTTGAGATGTGGATGGGCCTAAAGAGTGTCATACAAAGTGAAATAAGTCAGAAAGAGAAAAACAAATATTGTATATTAATATATATATATGTGGAATCTAAAAAAATGGTATATTTGTGTGTGTGTGTTAGTTGCTCAGTTGTGTCCGACTCTTTGTGATCCCATGGACTATAGCTCACCAGGCTCCTCTGTCCATGGAATTCTCCAGTCAAGAATACTAGAGTGGGTTGCCATTTTCTTCTCTAGGGGATCTTCCCAACCCGGGGATCGAACTCTGGTCTCCTATTCTGCAAGCCGTTTCTTTACCATCTGAGCTATCAGAGGAAAAAATGGTGTAGATGATCCTATTTGCAAAGCAGAAATAGAGACACAGATGTAGAGAACTCCAAGGCGGAAAGCACGAAGATGGGAGGAACTGGGAGACTGGGATTGACACACATACACTACTGACACTGTGTATAAAACAGATGACTAATGAGAACATACTGTCTAGCACAAAGAACTCTACTTAATGCACTGTGGTAACCCGAATAGGAAGGAAGCCCCAAAAGGAAGGAATGTATGTACATGGACAGCTGGTTTATCTTGCTGTACAGTAGAAACTAACACATTATAAAGCAAGTGGACTCCAATAAAAAAGACTAAATGAAATTCTCTTCATTTGCTAAATGTTTTAGAAATACAGATACACATAGTAAAACCACTATGATAAGTAAGGAAATTATTAACATAAACTCATGGAAATGGTTTCCTCTGGAATACAGGGATGAACCATGGGGACATCTTATTGGTAATATTCTATTTCACAAGCCATACACTAATTTCAACAGACTGTTCTACCTCAGGAGATATTGAATTTCCCATCACAGAAGTTTGTTTTGTTTTAAGAAATATCTCACTTAGGCGAGCTATTTAGAGACAGAACAAATACCACATAGGAAATGGACTTGATAACCCCACAAGTATTTTTTAAGATCTCATAATTCCATATGCATCATAACAAACAGCACAATATGTTGCGCACAAAAACCAACAATAATTATAATAAGCTTTGACTACAGATTTTTGGCAGACACTGTTGGTTGCTAACCTACATCCTTACTTTCTTCTCCCTTGCCAGCAGATTTTTTAAAATATTTATTTATTTATTTGGTTGCAGCGGGTGTTAGCTGCAGCATGCAGGATCTTCAGTTGAGGCATTCAGGCTTTAGCCGCAGCACATAAACTCTTAGTTGCAACACGCGGGACCTAGTTCCCTGATCAGGGATTGAACTCAGGACCCTCACATTGATAGCATGGAGTCTTAGCCACTGAACACCACGGAAGCCCCACAAGCAGATTCTGATTTTGTTTATCCTTCCCCCACATAACTCAGGGGAAAGTATTCTAGTAGCCTGTGGAACAGCTTTTATTTAGTCTAAACTCACAGCCCCTTGGTTTAGAGGTAAACCTGTGGTCCTCCTTCAGCCAAGGAGACATGAGATAGAATCTACTGAGAGGCACCTGGGAAAGGTTTACTTGCTGTTGAGCAGGAGACCCAGAAAAGCACAGACATTCTTTCTTGGGGTATTGTGATGCTAGGAGGAGGATATCCTGATGCAACCATGTGGAAGATCAGTCTCAGTGTAAGGCCACTGGTCCATAATGATTGCACTGAGACAATAAATTAACTAAAGCTGGAGTCTTTACTTCTTGACTTGTTGGTAACTAATATGTCACCGTATCGTCTGTATTTTCCCACTGAAGTCATATCAACTGACACACCATATGCACACTCATTTAATCTTCATGGTAACACTATGAGCTAAGTATCATTATTAAGTTCACTGAATGGACAATGAAAATAAAACTGAAAGAATTCAAATCAGTTGCCCAAAGCCACACATATAGGGAGTGGCAAATTCTAGGGTGTCTGACACCAAAACCTATTCTCTGAATGCCCTATTCATTCAAGGCCCATCCATCTTCCTGAGGGTGTACAGGGAAAAAGAAAATCCCAACAGATCTGAGGGGTCCATACATGTCTAAGGTACAAGTAAGTGCTGGTGGCTGTGGTTATTTATACAGCATCTGATGCAGATTCTTGGCCTCTGAATCATGGCTATGATTGTTTGACCCTGAACTCTATAGTCCAGAGGCAGCCTCTAAAACTGTATTCCTCTAGACATTTCTAAAATTTAATTCCTTGTATTAAATCACTTCCTGCTTTAAGTACCTAAACTTATTAACATGTGCTGAACTGATAAATCTCGACCTCAACAAATAAATAAATATATTTCAACTTTATTGATTTATATTCATCTCAAGTCCCTAGAAAAAACAGTTTTATAGCCCATGTGTAATGCAGTTTTATTTTTAATAAAATGACTATCATCAGATGACTTATTCATCTTCTTTCTCACATCAATACAAGCTTTTATTAAATTGCTATGAGGATGTTGTGGATATACACTTAAGAGACAGGTTCTTTCTCCACTTTCCCTCATGACTGGGAACTTAAACTTTGGACTAGCAACTGACATCCCTCATGGAACATCTCACTTCTACTCTTAAGTGATTTTCTGGGCAAACTTTTACAAAAAGCATAATGCATTTTTCCTAAGGTTTAGAGTTGTTCTCTATTAAAATAAAATGATGAAAAGTTCTGAAAAGGGAAGAAACATTACATTTATCCTCTAGAATATTTACAAAATATGTATTTGTAAAAGGAAGAGGTATTCTAATTCATGAAAGCATAATACATCTCTTAATAACCTTAAATACTGTATCAGAAAGTACAATTTTACATTAAAGAGCCTGGAGCTTATCATTAAAAAGACCTGAGTTAAAATCTCATAGAGCTGCTTGATAGTGAGAAAATCCTTGGCTTTTCTGAATTTCAGTTAATTCAGCTGATTCGGAAATGTGATCTTTATAACTATCTCCAAAGTTTACTGTAACATTTTAAAAATATATACCTTGCATGACAGTTTCTGCTGTAAGAGGTGGTAATATAGCAAATATTACATAAATGTTGAATTTTCTCTTATATCTTAAAAATGCTATGGAAGAACTCCATTTCAACAACAACAAAAAAGAAGCTGTAGAAATTCTACATGCCACTAACATATCATGTGTATTTGCATACTTAGTTGCTAAATTGTGTCTGACTCTTTGCAACGCCATAGACTATTGCCCACTGGGCTCCTCTGTCCATGGGGATTCTCCAGGTAACAATACTGGAGTGGGTTGCCATTTCCACCTCCAAGGGATCTTCCTGACCCACAAATTGAACCTATGTCTCCTGCATCTCCTACACTGACAGGCAGATTCTTTACCATTGAGCCTACTTATATCATAAAATCACAGAAAAGTTTCTAAAGAATTAAGTCAAAAATATCGTGCAGATCAGTGGCAATTAGTCCTGAGACAAGTAGAAAGTAGTTACCCACCACTGAACTTCCCTTGGAATTTTTCAGCATCTTATTATTTCCCATTCCCACTAATTAGCTCCTACTCAACATCCTATACTACAAAATACTTTGGGTATTCCAACAAACAGAAAAGTCGGGGCAGGTAAACACCTCTAAGCAGTTTACATTCCTGTAGATTAAAAGGTTCGATGCAGGAAACAGGATGCTTGGGGCTGGTGCACTGGGATGACCCAGAGGGATGGTATGGGGAGGGAGGTGGGAGGGGGTTTCAGGATCGGGAACACGTGTACACCCGTGGCGGATTCATGTTGATGTGTGGCAAAACCAATACAATACTGTAAAGTAAAAAAAATAAATAAATAAAATAACAACTAAATAGGGAATTCCCTGTGGTCCAGTGGCTAAAATCTGGTACTCTCAAAGCAGGGGACCCAGGTTTGGATCATGGTCAGAAAACTAGATTCCACATGCCACAACTAAAGATTCTACATGACAGAACTATGATCGAACATCTCACATGTTGAAACTAAGACTCAGTATGGCCAAATAAATTTAAAAAAATAACTAAATGAAACACTGGACAGGTATTTAAGAAACTCAATATATTGTCAATTATGGTGTTGGTACTAATCTTCTAAAAAATGCTTTAAAAATTTTAATGGTTTATTTAGTATTTAGAAAAATGCAGAAACAGCAATGAAATTAGCCCACTGAAAACTAAAACCAATATAACAAAAGACACCATTTTACCATTTTTCAGATCAAACAAATCTGTGGGATCTTCATGTTGGCAATGTCCTTTTATTTGGGTATTTTTACTTATTTATAAGGATATTCAATAATGAAAAGAATGATTTATAGGTTGGCAATAAAAAAGCCACCATGAACGTTAAAAATGAGAATTCCCCTCTCTTCATAGGTTTAGGCTTAGGCTACTCCTTTTCTCTCCACCTCACTCCATCCTGTTGTCTTGATTCTTGGATTATAAGATTGAGAGTGGGAAGGAGAAAGAGTGAAAAAGGAGGCAGATGATATAATAAGAACAATTAAAAAGAATTAACCAAAGTACAAGTTTATGTGGATTATCGACTTGGTAAATGGAAATTTTATGCTGGTTTAAAAGATATTGTTTGGATGATTTCAATTTAGATCTTGAACACAAACCTCAATTGGCTCTTCACCACCTTTTACTTGATTTTCACCCATTTCTCCGTTCTCATAGCTGCTGCTCTTCTCAACCCACAACTCCGATTTCTCTACAGTAAGTCGAAGCTGGTCTAGATCTGCTTTGATCTGCTTGTAGTTATCTACATCCTGATTAGACACCAGCAACTGCACCTGGAAACAGAATTTCAAACCTCGATTTACTTATGGAATTTCATTTATGTCAAAAACCCCAAGTCTTTTAACATATGTGTCCTTCAGTTGAAGTTTAGTATTTCTAGGCTATTTATGGACATTTTACAGGTATATTAATCATGAAAATTTACCTGAAAGTATCTGTAAATTCCACTTAATATATTCACATGTTATAAGAAATTATACATATAAAAAAGTGAGCCCTAACAATGCTTTTCAAAATGTTAAAGAGTAATTTAAAGTAAAAGATACACCAACTCTAATTTTACTGATAAAGTTAATTTTTCTGAGACTCCTGTTTGAAACAGGTAGAAACATAAAAATAAGTGGAAGAAAATACCCATGCAGTCTGAAGCTTAATTTGTATATATTATGTGAGTATATGAATGCTGCTGCTGCTGCTAAGTCGCTTCAGTCGTGTCCAGCTCTGTGCAACTCCATAAACAGCAGCCCACTAGGCTTCTCTGTCCCTGGGATTCTCCAGGCAAGAATACTGGAGTGGGTTGCCATTTCCTTCTCCAATGCATGAAAGTGAAAAGTGAAGTCTCTCAGTCATGCCTGACTCTTAGCGACCCCATGGATGCAGCCTAACAGGCTCCTCCGTCCATGGGATTTTCCAGGCAAAAATACTGGAGTGGGTTGCCATTGCCTTCTCTGGAATATATGAATAGTTTTATCTATTTATATGGGGCTTCCCTGGTGGCTCAGAGGTTAAAGCATCTGCCTCCGATGCGGGAGACCTGGGTTCGATCCCTGGGTCAGGAAGATCCCCTGGAGAAGGAAATGGTAACCCACTCCAGTATTCTTTCCTAGAGAATCCCATGGACAGAGAAGCCTGGTAGGCTACAGTCCACGGGGTCGCAAAGGGTCGGACACGACTGAGCGACTTCACTTTCACTTTCATCTATTTATATAATTACTTTTAATTATTTCATATTTTAACATATTTCTGTAAAATTTCCTAATGAAGATCAATGCTCTATTAAGGAACTATTAGTGAAATACATGTAAGCCTGGAGATAGTCCTCATTCATGGTCTCAAAATTGGTATCCTTCAAAGAAGACAAAGAAAAAGATTAGCTCCATCACAATTCTTCTCTTTTGGATTCATATATTTTTCAATCACAAAACACTTATTTCAGTGCAGTACCCAAACTGATCAGTAAAATTTAGGATCAGAATAACAGCAGGGGCAACAAAATTCCTAATATGGTATTATCCCCCAGTGCCTTCCTAAATCTTAGTGCCTATCATCCACATTAAAGATATTAACTGAAAAATCACCTTCTAAAATAGATCATGTCTTAGCTGCAGACAAGGCCATATCTATCTTTAAAAATAGAAAGTGTCCCCAGGAAAAGCTGCAGTCTCATTAACTCTGCAACCATTAAGTCAGGTTGGATGCTATAAACAACATTTCAGAGCCTCTGAGGGTGGAAGCACTGAAGGCTACTCAATCTCACCTGTTTAAATGCCTGTAAAACTTCCGCTCTCTGGCTGAAGTGCTTGAACAGCAGCTGCAGGGCTCCTGATAGCAGAGGCGGGTAGTCATGCATGATCAGATGAATGAGGACCCGTAAAAACGTCCTGCCTCCTTCGTCATCCAGTTGAACTGGATTTTTCTCCTTTCTGTAAAACCAAAAAAAAATCATTCTAAAAGATTTGTATTTACATAAAATCTAGTCATAAGTGGCTAATATTGTGTATACATTCTCAGACTTACACCACTTCCACCATCACCACTCAACAAAAAATTGGAAATTGCAAAGGAAGGCATTTTTACTTTCTTTGGCCTCATGTTACTAATGAGGGGGCTTCCCAGGGTGGCGCTAGTAGTAAAGAATCTGCCTGCCAATGCAGGAGACATAAGAGACATGGGTTTGAGTCCTGGGTTGGGAAGATCCCCTGGAGAAGGGCATGGCAACCCACTCCATTATTCTTATCTGGAGAATCCCCAGAAACAGAGGAGCCTGGAGGGCTACAATCCATAGGGCCACAGAGTTTCGGACACGACTGAAGCGACTTAGCTTGCAGGCACAACGAATGAGGAAAGGGGACATAAAGAAAAGCTTGTGACTGTCCATGCAAGGAGGGGTGACCAAAGGCCCAGGCTGTCCAAGACTGAGAAGGTTCCGAAAATGGGGGCCTCTCAGTGATTGCAATAGGAAAGCAGCAGGCAAACTGGGATGATCTGGCAATCTAGGCACAGACCAAAGATAGAATCTGAATCAATCCAGAAGCATTTATTGAGAAGGCATATCAGCTGGATGCGTGTCAAGGGTCAATTTACCATCCCCCAACTTCCCCACCAGGCCCAACACCTCCTCAGGACAGGCGGTGAGGCAGTGCGGCCCAGCATCCGCATGCGCTCGCGCAGGCACACAGGCACGGCCAGAGCCAGAGCAACTCCCCGAGTTTACTGTAGTCGGGCTCTGGGCTAGATTACCCGGATGAAAAGTTCGTTTATTTTACGGTGAAAATCATACACTGCTTTATCCTCTTCTCAGGAATAATGAAATACTTGAATAGGAAAACACAGTAACAATAACAAGAGCAGAAACTGGCAAAACAACATAAAAACAAACCTAAACCAAAAGTTCACTAGAGATAAAAATCCTTCTTAGGCTTCCCTGAGTCTTTCTTCTCTTTCTTGCTAATCAAAGAAAATGCTACAAAAGGCTTAGTACAGAAATCTGTTAGGTACATATGGCAAATCTGAGATAAAAATGGGTGCTACAAACTCAATATTTGTAGCTCAGACATCGTACAGTTTTTACGTTTCTTTTTGACTATTAGTTTCATTTCTGGGGAAACGAAAGAAACAACCTAGAAACAATGAATAGTAGGGCTCCTGACAGCAAAGGAGGGTAGCCATGGCAGAGACATTTCATTTTCTTCAATCATATGGACATTTTCAACTGGCAGATAATAAGCATTAGTTTCCACATATATAGTTAACGATAACATTGAAAGAAGTTAACTTTCTTGCCTCAAATTTCTCAGATTTTGGGAAGCAGTGTTCTGCAAGATTCAGCGATATTTTTGCCAGGGGACTTAAAGGGCATTCATGTGCTGTCATTATTTGAGGAAAGAAAAGCAAAGAATTCAGGGGAAAGTTCAATACACTGATCTCATCTCTCCTTTTTTTTTTTTTAACCTGACCTAAAGAAAAGCTATGCTTTCTCTTCTACAGTAAATTTGCAGCTTCATTTCTGGCAGGAATTATGTTGGCAACCATAAGGGATATAAAATTAAATAGATATAGAGAATGACCAAGTATTGTAAAATTCTAAGTAAAATCTTATTCATAAAATAATGATATATAAATGCTACTATACCTTCCAGCAAACATAGTTTCTGCCTGAGCTGCAATTTCATCTATATCAGGAACAATAGCTGCAAAGATAAATGGTAAAAAATCCATTCTTTATATTTTTATGATTAGGAGTTCCAGTATTTATATTAATGTAGCATACCTAAAAATATTTTTGTCTTTATTTATGCCACCAAAAGTCAATTAACACTTTAAAAAA
>SJYF01000192.1:96841-107441 GCA_006410515.1 Procapra przewalskii | reverse complement strand
CTATATAAGCACATATATATATATATATATCATACACACCTATATACATACATATAATTTAAATGGATAATGATATGGGAAGATAATATTTTTTAAAGAATCATAATATACCCATAAGGAACCTTGTTATTACATGGTACTTCCAAACAATATGATCTTTTTACCTAAGCTTACTTTTGCAATTCCATACCTTCTTCTTGTGGGACAGAGTGCATTTTTTTTTAATGTGAACCAGTCTTGATTCCTCACCCATTCCCACCACTAACATTTTGAAGATGTCTATGATAGGTACACAATTTATTTCTCATCGCCAAAGCATGAAAAGAAAAAGGAGCAAGATATAAAAAGGGAAAAAATTATTCCCAGAAAGCTATTTCATACAAATACAACCGATTTAAGAGGTCAGATAAATCAAAGAAGACTGGTTTTCTGGGGATGCTCCTAGACTTCCTCTCCCACACTTTTACTGACAGAGCTCCTTTTTCCAGAAGTCTGGCTTCTGAGAGCCAATAATTGTTATGCTAGTGTCAATGCAGACGCCAGCAAGACGTTCTGGTTCTGCCTCCTCATTCCTGGAAATAGCCCCTTGGGGTTCTACACTTCTGGGAAGCATAAAAACAACACAGCTGCAAGTGTGCCAAGGAGACTTCTAGCTCAGGAGAGCTGAACTCCATCTGTAGAACACGCTGCTTTAGACGGTACCGATGAGTCAGGGAGCAGGACGTTTGGCTTAGCACCCATGTTAACTACTCTGACTTTCCTATCAAACTGACTGATGCACAAAGAAGAGGCTCCCTGATGTTATCACAGTGGTTGTAGTTCCCAAGAAGTTTCATATCTGTATATAACTCCTACCCCAGCAAAAGAGTTCTGTGAACTGGCTAAATCGTCAATGATAAAGATTCCATCTTCAATATGATAGATATAGTTTCCAGCTTGTCATGGCTGGCCTGATCTAGCCAGAAAAAAAAAAATGGTGATTTAATATTTCTTAGGTTTCATAAGGTACTTTCTAGAGTCACAACATTTTTACAATAATTTTTATGCTCTTGTCATTATGCTCCTATACTCACAGAGACAGTAGCTTCATTCTTACACACTTTAAATGTGAAAAAGTGAAAAACAGTACCAGTTTACAACTGTACAAGATAATAAAGAACCAACACACATACATACACACTAAAACTAACATCCACATCTAGACCTTTATGGGACTGCCATGTCTTTATTCTTGAGTTGGGTAATTCCTACAAAATACCTTTCTTCCTGATAGATGCATTTCACATGCTCTGTGATCCAGCCAAAAAAATAATCCCCTTGGATTTTCACCAAAACAGCATAATTCTTAAAAGATTCAGACCTGGAGTTGGAGAGAACTCAGAGAGAATCCCTTTCCCACTACTTCCTAACTTTAAGCAAGTACCTGAATCGCTCTAATCTTGGTCTTCTTATCAGTAAACTGGCACGATAAAGAGTACGCAAACTTGTAGAGTTGTGAAGATAACAAGGGAAACTGCATTCAAAGGACCAGGCACCAGAAGCAGCAAACATCCTCCCTGCCATTCTTGACAAGTTATTTAATTACCGTCTCAGCTCCTTCATTTCATTAGTGGAGATTATTTGGACATTTTTGTCTCATACAGATGCTTCTTGTCTTAAAACATCAAAAGGAACTTTCAAGTTCTCATGGACACATCATCCAGAGAGTAAATATTGTCAGGAAGGTAATACCTGATGGCAGCAGGGTATCAGGAGAGCCATTGGTGGACGTTTCGGCATTTCCATTGTTCTCCCCGAATTCCTTCTTGTATATTGACAGCATATAGGAGATCCTATAATCTAGTCTGACACTCAGGATAAACTATAAGAAACATTAAAAACAACATAAGTTCCTTTCATCAGCATGCTGTTTAAAAATTCATTTCATTACAGGACAGCAAGAACAATGTTATCAACATGTCACATGAACTACTTCGAAACTTTACTGGAAAATTCAACACTTCCATCACACACATGATAAACAGTCATAACACTAAGCACAGTGAGGCATTTGCAGGAGCCAATGTCAGTAAAATCCCTCAACAGCTTTTGAAAAGAAGACAACTTGACTTCCCACGATCACTCTTGGAATATTCCAGGTGGGGCTATCCAGTAGATATGGATGAAGACATTATGATGACATAATTTCCTGAGCCCTAAGCAGAGTTTCCACTGGCTCCACAAGAAAAGTGCTGGAGCTGAGACCCTCATTCACAACAGAAAGGCCAAAATTTTAGCTACAATAGTGTGGATTCTGACTATAACAAAAGGAGTCCTGGATCTAGGCTTCAGAGGGGCAGCTTAAGTAACAGCATCTGGTATACCCAGGATATGCCTCACTGCTGCCTGGCTCTCCTTGGCTCTGTGTTGCTCTCCTTGTTCTCTTTAATGGACGTATTGACAGAGACCAAGTACCAATAAGGTTCCCATCTGTGCTCAGCACTGAGAAGGGCGCAAGTGCCTAGAGTGCAGGGTCCTCAAGAAGAGTGACTGAGTTGGAAAAACTAATATATTTTGCTATAGCACTGTTTGTTGTTGTTAACTTGTTTTTTGCTTCACTGCACAGCATGTGGAATCTTAGTTCCCCAAGCAGGAATCAAACCCTCACCCCCCGCAGTGGAAGCACAGAGTCTCAACTAGAGGGCTGTCACTCCCTGCTACAGCACTGTTAACATACTTAGGAAATGATCGAGGGCTACCCACGTGGTATAAATATAATGGAGATCAAGAAGGAAAAGGTATATGTTACTACCTGAGTGGACACGGCAAACAACAGAGAGGCAGACTTGCACAGGGCAACCTGCCATCCCAGGCTGCCTGGGAGAGCCCTGGGACAGCCTTTGCTCCCAGTGTAATTATTATCTGTGTCCCCTACACTCTCCTGAGCGATACTCATTGGGACAGCAAATAGTAACGGTCATGCAAGTTTCAGAAAACTTGGGGTTTGGTGGTACCCTCCAAACCCAGTTCTCACTATCTATGCCACAGTCAGTAGTGTCAGACCCCCATCTCCCTCCTGCCACCCTCCCACCCCCTTCCTCTCGCTTCTTTGGTTCTTCTCCATCCCAACAGCACAGGCTGGAATGCCTGCAGTGTTTCTCTTGCCTCCTCACATTTATTTCCATCGTTCACTTTACCTTGAATATTCTTCTCCTCTACCCCGTAATTACTAACTTTTGAGATATCCTCCAAGGTTTGAATCCCTTTTGAAATGAAGCTTTCCCTGGTTCCCCAGTCCAAATCAATTTTTTCTCCTCTTTGCTCACCCAACACATTATTTACACCTACAGGTCCAAAGCTGAATGCTCTCGCTCTCTCTCTCTCTCTCTCGCTCTCTCTCTCTCCCCTCTCCCTATTCCTCGTCTGCTAGACCTTTATGTTCCTCCTGGGTCACAGCCATGCTACATGTCCGCTTTGTTCAGTCAAGTTCCACAAACTTGTTGAGCCAGGTACTGAGGCAGGTACCAAGGGTGCGGAAAAGGTGCGAAGGATATAAAACCTGCCTCTGAACAGCATATAATCCAGACAGAAAAGCAAACCCCAAAGAAACTCGTTAGCATGCACTGAGCACCACTACAGCTATTAGTTGAACTGATTCCAATTACTAAGGGGATTTTCAAAGCTGGAGACAGATCGTGGGAGAAGAGGGCTGAGAAAGGACCAGTGGGCTTGGTGAGCAGAATAACAGGAGCGGAAGCTAGACCGCAGATGCATAAAATGAAGAGTTGTTTTTTTAAGCGAATTTATTTCTCTGGTGGCTCAGACGGTTAAGAATCTGCCTGCCAGAGTCTGATCCCTGGGTCGCGAAGATCCCCTGAAGGAGGAAATAGAAAGCTAACCCAGGATTCTTGCCTGGGATATCCCATGGACAGAGGAGCCTGGCAGGTACAGTCCACGGGGTCACAAAGAGTCAAACACAACTAAGCAACTACCACTTCACTTTCATGTAAAGAACAAAGAATGAAAACATAAATTAATGAAACACTCACTGGTTTTTAGTTGACGATTAATATTCAAAGAATTATATTTTATAAATAGAGCCAAAATTCAAACTTTCATCTCTAATATAGCTAATTGTGGAAAACTAATCAAAGGTAGAAGGGGAGGGGGAAAGGGAAGAACAAAAAGAAAGGCAGAGAAAGAGAGTTAACAAAGGGCTGAAAATAGACAGCGGGAGAGAATGGGTGAGAAACAAAAAGCCTTAAAGAAAATACACAAAATGATGGGAAAAGAACGGACGGGCAGGAGAGGAAGAGGAGCTGGCAAGAAAGCAGGCAACTTGCTTAAGGAAGGAGGCTGCAAAGAAATTCTTGAAGAGACATTCGAAAAAAGAAGCATCCAAGAGGAGCACACAGGGGAGCACAGACATGGGGAGTCAGGGCCGGACATGGACACACAAAAGCTGGAGCAAGAACAGAGGTTCAACAAGAAATACATACAGAACCCACAGGCAGCAGCAAAAGGAAGCCAGTCCTGCTCTGCCCTGCCCGGCCATGGTTTCGCCATGCCATCATTTTTTAGCTATAACAGACTGTTTGGTAAATGCAGAATATCTGTAACTGTTATTGGGCTAAAATGAGGACATGTATTTCAGAGTCTGTCCCATGAGGAGGATGACACTAGGCTGGGAGCCCTTTAGGCCCACAGGTCAGGTGATCAGCACCTTCCTTGGGTTAAGAACAGGACGACTGAGTGATTTCTCAGGGTAGTGAACACGGGGTTGGGATGCCTGCCAATAATTTCTTGGGACTTAGCCTTTGGAATTCGTGGAGGAACTGTGAAACTTTTTATGATTATAAATCTAATTACTTTAAATTAAAATGTACAGATCTTTCTAGGACAACTAACCCACTTCTGGTAGCTAGTCTACATTAAATTAGGATGAAAGACTTAGTAAACTGTAGCCAGAACTTTAATAGATCCTCAAAAACTCCAGGCTCCAATTTTCAAATACGGAATAAATGCTATAATTAAAGTATCATAAAACTACTTTCCAAACTTAAAAAAAAAATGCTAAGAATCCATAGCTATAGTAATGAGATTTTATCTACTATCCCATACTAAACCACTGGTCATAAAATAGCAGTTTACTCCTTTACCCTCATAGACATAGGTATTAGACTAGGTTAGTTTTTAAACGTATATATTATTGATCTTCCCTGGTGGTCTGGTGGTTAAGGATCCTTCTGCCAATGCAGGGGACACGGTGGGTTCAACCCCTGGTCTGGGAAGATTCCACCTGCCGTTGGGCAACTAAGCCCATGCACCACAACCACCAAAGCCCAAGAACGGCAATGAGGAGTAACCCCTACTCACTGCAACTAGAGAGCCCACACAGAGCAACTAAGAGCCCACTCAGCCAAAATTAAAAATAAGTATATAGATAAAGAAACATGTTGACATATATTATTCCTAGCCTTTTGGAAACAAAAACATCAAGACAGTTACTTACAAAAAATGCTAAAAACAGTAATTAACTTTTAAGTTAATAAAAAGTCTCTTACTATGATAAATCTGTATACATCGAATCAAATGTCCAATTCAAGTAAAAGTTAAAAAAGAGTTGGAATTCAATCTTAACTTGCCTGCTCTGAAACCCTTCTTAAATTAAGGTAAAATTAAATCAAGGTCAATGTTAAATGACAAAATATATAATAAATAAGTTATGCCAACCTCAAAGCACTCCACATTTGTTAGATATCATCATTAAACTATTTAATGGGCATGCACACATGTAATGAATATGTTAAATAGTGTCAGTGTGAGATTTCTTACCAGGCTTATCATTATCTTAAATGAAATAAAATTAGATCAACAGTATTTCAGAATATTTACACAGTGATCTAGAACAAAAAGTTAAGACATTAAGCCAACAGGCACAGGTAGGTGCTTGTTGCTTGCCTCCCATTAGGCCCTTACCTGTAAAATCTCAATGATCTTCAGCTTGGTGTCCATGACGGTGACGTCCTCATGATCATTGGGGCTCCCCTGCTTGCTGGGGTGCAGGCTGGGCTGAATGTCAGGCACACTCATGGGGAAGATAGAGCCTCTGCTGAGCACCATCTGGGTCATCATCTCTCCCACCCCATGGATGGTTCTCATGACATTGTTTCCTGGCACAAGAAAAGCCCACAAGTCAACACACACGCCACCTGGGGAGACAGCTGTTATATCCATTGGTCACAAACAGACTGAAAATGTGGCAGGAAGAGCACTAAGGACGAGAAAGAAGAGCATCAGCCCTGCTCCGGATCTTTCCTTGCAGATCAAGTTAAAATAGTGCAGACACATTTCAGAATGGCAGATTTTAGAAATATAAGTTTACTTGTCTCAGAAAATGCTTTCAAACGACACATGGCAGGTGAGTTGTTGCTGGTTCTAACAATATCCAAAGCAAGTCCTTCTGGAACATAGGAAGTCCTACCATCCATCACACCAAGAGGCACTAACTCTTACAGTCACGAGGAAGAAAGGTTTTAAATCTCTACCATAAAGTACACTGCAAGTAAGGATACAAAGACTACAGGAAAACACTGATATGGCAACTACCGTCCTAACCCTACCTTCAAGCCTAGGACTTTTTAGCTTGGCTTTCATAATGCTTGTGAAAAAAGCTTGGGAGGAGGATTTTTACAGCTTCATTTTAAGAAAAACTCTTTTCTAGAGAAGAAGCACATTTTACCCATTTCTTCACCAATTTGAATTTAAAATCATAATTCAAAATCCACAAAAAGCAATTGTGTTTGAGATAATTATAAAAACAAATTACTAATCATCATTTTTAATGAGGCATCCTGCCTCTCCTGCATCTTGAGTTTGGTTCCTCATTTAATTTGTCCTCCAATAAAACTGCCCACAGGCTTCATTGGTGGCTCAGTGGGAAAGAATCTGCCTGTAAACGCAGGAGATGTGGGCTCAGTCCCTCGGTTGGGCAGATCCCCTGGAGAAGGGAATGGCAACTCAATCCAGTCTTCTTGCCTGGAGAATCCCATGGACAGAGGAGCCTGGCAGGCTGTAGTCCATGGAGTCGCAGAAGAGTCAGACACGACTGAATGACTGAGCGCAAAGCACGCACAAAACTGCCCACACACTCATTCCTCACACTGACCACAAGCAGCTGTACCAAACGGTCTTCCTGTCACTGCTATGATTTACCCTCTCCTCTGCTATTTCTCACGTCTAAATCCCTACAACAAGAAATGAGAATTTGAAAGAACTCTCTACTTTCTTTTCTGAACAGTGGTCTTTGCTTCGTGGGTGTTCATGGAGCTTTGCCTCAAGCAAAGACCTAAGAATCTGGCAAAGAATTTTCCTTTCCCCAAGTGTCTCAGGGTATAAACCAAGAGAAAGGGAAATGGAAATAAGATGGGATGAGATTAAACCCTCAGCAAAGGGTCCAAGCAAAGACCATAAACCGTGGGAATACCTACAGGATTGAAAGGCAAACAAATAAAGAAAAGGAAAATATTTAAAGGATGACTCAAGAGAATCTTCATGGTCCTGTGCACAGACCACAATTACCATCAGGCCAGTGGTAACTGATGTTATTTGTACACTGTGAAAGGTGAAATGCCTTTTAAAATTCATTATCTTATCCACAGATTAAATCAGTATACATAAAAGAGGGTGGTACTGAAGTAATACATTTTTGAGAATGCAACGAAAGAATATTATTTTCTAGAGTGGCATCATCCAGGCAGAAATTAATTAGGGTTTTCATTCTGAGAGTCTAGGACCTTTTATTACACTGCAGCTAGCATAAACCCAAAAACGGGGATAAGAAAAAATACATGAAAGATAATTTTCAAGTTTGGACAGGCTTGAAACAAAGGATTTGAGACAGCCTCATTTTCTATCAGAAAAACCTCGAGGCGGAATGCTTCACTGTCTATGGTTCCCAAATAATCCTAACAACTAAGCATTCCTACACCTCCCTACCAACTGCAGGCATGCGATCTGGTTGCTGGCAACAGTTTTGGATCATCAATGTTCAACCAGCACATTTATCTGAGGCTCAATTCCAGTATGTATATGTAGTAGCCTCCAAATGATGCTTGCTTACCGCCAACACAGAACAGGCTCTTCTGTTATTCTTACCCTTGATTCACACAAAAATCCTAGGCACCCACATTGTCTGCACCTTATTTAGAATTTCAAGGAAAATAACCATTTAATCCAAACGACTGTTACACACAAAACATTCGCCCAGACAATTCTTACAGCCCCCCCAAATATAGATCTTGTCATCAAGCAATTAAAATCTAGTAGCCAGTTCTGTCATAATAGATAACACATGTTGTCAATGAAATGGGAGGGCTCATCCCAGGGGCAATACATCATTAGATGCCTGTGGCACTTGGTGGCCACAAAACTCTCCTCACATCTCTGTGGATGGCCAATGCTGAGTTTGCAAATTAAAAGATGCTATGTCTTCCAGAGTTTTGGGCTGGAGATGAGAAGTGCTTCAATTATGAGCTACTACAGCTTGGAAAACATAAATCAAACACCACATAAATCACAGACAAGCAAGGCTCCATTTTTTCCGCAAAAAATTTTTTTTAATTCTAGGACTGTTGAGATAACTCAGAGGTGATTGAAACCGAAAATCACTCAGTCATGTCCAACTCTCTGATCCTGATAATTACAGATCTCCTTCTCCAGGGGATCTTCCCAACCCAGGGATCAAACCCAGGTCTCCAACATTGCCAGTGGATTCTTTCCCACCTGAGCCACCAGAGATACCCAAGAATACTGGAGTGGGTAGCCTATCCCTTCTCCAGGGGATCCTCCTAACCCAGGAATCGAACTGGGGTCTCCTGCATTAAAGGTGGATTCTTTACCAGCTGAGCTACCAGAGAAGCCAGAGGTGATTAGTCTTCAACAATGCAAAAGAAGAAATCTTAGGATGTCTCTTCTCAACCATGATTATTTAATACTACTGAAAAGTTTTCAGTGAAAAGGCTACTATACTATAATATAAATCCTCTGAATAAATTCAAGTTTTTTATGTCCTTTATATTAACCGAGAAGCTAGAATTTGGACTTATGTACAAAGTGTACTGAGACGGTTTGAAAAAGGGAGTCACCTTTGTTAAGTAAAACTACAAAGGAAGGAATTTCTTAGAAACAAAAGCAGACAGACTTTACAGGTTCTTTCATTATGATTGTATAGGTATTTTAGGGCTTCCCAGGCAGTGCTAGCGGTAAAGAACTTGCTTGCCAGCTAAAGCCGGAGACATAGAGATGCAGGTCTGATCCCTGGCTGGGGAAGATCCCCTGGAGGAGGGCATGGCAATCCACTCCAGTATTTTTGCCTGGAGAATCCTATGGACAGAGGAGCCTGGCAGGCTGCAAATGCATAGGGCTGCACAGAGTCGGACATGACTGAAGCAACTTAGCATGCATGCTAATCCTAATCCCCTCAAGAGAAAAGCCCCCAAAGCGAGACAAGTACAGTAAATGCATACTAGAAATGGAGACCGGAAATGGGTTCCGAGTTCACTGCTTTGCTTCTTTGATGGTTTTCATGAGTCAAGTTTCCATTACCAATTCCAGAGATAACACTGAAACTATGCTGACCATAACTGAATTTTTCTTTATTCCAAAGTCATTTTATTACTGGCCACACTATGGGATTCAACAATCTTTAACACTTCTGTGGATTTACAGAGTGTGCAAGGGATTTAGTAGAATCTTACTTGATTGATTGAAATTTACTGTAGTCCTCTGGTGTTTTATTTAAAGTCATTCTTCACCTGCTATCTCTTTCTGTTAGAAATACTTTTCTCTGGGGACTTCCCTGGTGGTCCAATGGTTAAGAATCCACCTTGCAATACAGGCGATGCAGGTTCGATCCCTAGTTGGGGAACTAAGATCTCACATGCTGTGGAACAACTAAGCTCCAGTGTCACAACTGCTGAGCCCACAGGCCACAACTAGAAAGTCCACGCACATCAACAAAAGATCCCACGTGACGCATGGAAGATTCCACATGCCACAACTAAGACTTGCCATAGTCAAATGGACAAATAAATATTTTTTAAAAAAGAAATATTTCTCACCTATGAACACATAAGAATAAAACTGATCATCTGGGTTTTCCAGTTGTTTAGATTTCAGATAGACATTTTTGAAATCTTCTAAGCATTTATAAGAGAAATAGATATATCTGATAAGAGTTTTGTGAATAACTGCTCACAGCAATTTTCTTGTTTTGTGCCTACCAAAGGCAACTCTCAATGCTTGAGAGTATTGGAAGCCAAAAAATGGATAACACCAAAACCATTCTTATTTCCCCGAAACATAGTTTTATAGTTGGACTTGGAAAAATATATCTGCTGTTTTCATAATTCATTTAAAACAGAATGATGTTAAACCATAAAGACATGTTTCAGGACATCTTCCTACTTCCCCTCCCTGCTTAGCAGCTCCTTGTAAACCTCCTCTTGCTGGAAAACGCCTACACTCTCTAGAACTAGAGCAGTTTTCTATTTTGACCATTCCCTGGAGCAGTGCTTCCTCCCAGTGGTTAGGGTCTGGTTTCTAAAAGGACTTTTCTGTA
>SJYF01000192.1:71156-87277 GCA_006410515.1 Procapra przewalskii | reverse complement strand
TCAGAAGCATCAATTCTTTGGCACTCAGCCTTCTTCACAGTCCTCACATCCATACATGACCACTGGAAAAACCATTGCCTTGACTAGACAGACCTTTGTTGGCAAAGTAATATCTCTGCTTTTCAATATGCTATCTAGGTTGGTCATAACTTTTCTTCCAAGGAGTAAGCGTCTTTTAATTTCATGGCTGCAGTCACCATCTGCAGTGGTTTTGGAGCCCCCCCCACAAATAAAGTCTGACACTGTTTCCACTGTTTCCCCATCTATTTCCCATGAGGTGATGGGACCAGATGCCATGATCTTCGTTTTCTGAATTTTGAGCTTTAAGCCAACTTTTTCACTCTCCTCTTTCACTTTCATCAAGATGAACTTTTTAGTTCGTCTTCACTTTCTGCCATAAGGGTAGTATAATCTGCATATCTGAGGTTATTGATATTTCTCTCAGCAAACTTTTTTCCAGCTTGTGCTTAACCAGCCCAGCATTTCTCATGATGTACTCTGCATAGAAGTTAAATAAGCAGGGTGACAATATACAGCCTTGACATACACCTTTTCCTATTTGGAACCAGTCTGTTGTTCCATGTCCAGTTCTAACTGTTGCTTCCTGACCTGCATACAAGTTTCTCAAGAGGCAGGTCAGGTGGTCTGGTATGCCCATCTCTTGAAGAATTTTCCACTTTATTTTGATCCACACATTCAAAGGCTTTGGCATAGTCAATAAAGCAGAAATAGATGTTTTTCTGGAACTCTCTTGCTTTTTCCATCATCCAGCAGATGTTGGCAATTTGACCTCTGGTTCCTCTGCCTTTTCTAAAACCTTCTTGAACATCTGGAAGTTCACGGTTCACGTACTGCTGAAGCCTGGCCTGGAGAATTTTGAGCATTACTTTACTAGCGTGTGAGATAAGTACAATTGTGGGGTAGTTTGAGGATCCTTTGGCATTGCCTTTCTTTGGGATTGGAATGAAAACTGACCTTTTCCAGTCCTGTGTCCACTGCTGAGTTTTCCAAATTTGCTGGCCTATTGAGTGCAGCACTTTCACAGCATCATCTTTCAGGATTTGAAATAGCTCATATATATATAACTTGTTTTGCTGTATACCAGAAACTAACAAAATAGTGTGAATCAACTATACTTTCAATTTAAAAAAGAGATGGGGGGCTTCCCTGGTGGCTCAGTGGTAAAGAATCCACCTGCCAGTGCTGGAGACATGGGTTCCATCCTTGATCCAGGAGGATCCCACACTGCAGAGCAACTAAGCCTGTGCACCACAACTACTGAGCCTGTGCTTTACAGCCCAGAAATCAAAACTACTGAGCCCATGCGCCCCAACTACTGAAGCCCACTCACCCTAGAGCCAGTGCTCTGCAACAAGTGAAGCTACCGCAATAAGAAGACTATGCATTGCAACTAGAGAGTAGCCCCTACTGCCTGCTGCTGCAGCAGCAGCCCCCATTGCCTATAGCTAGAAAAAAGCCCACACAACAACAAAGACTCAACACAACCAAAATATAAATAAATAAATAAACAAAATTGAAAAAAAAAAAGAAAGTCAGCATCATGAAAATAAAGAAAAAAGAGACGGTGCATGAGAGATCCCTGAAAAGGTATAACATAAGTAATTGCTAAAATTGTAAGAAACAAAATATCAGGAAGCATTTTAACATCAACTGGCATTTGTCTTGGTATCTCCCATTCATTGGCAATTTGGGCAGCCAAATTAAAAGTTCATGAGTGATAAAAGAAAAAATTATAAATCTGAAATGTTATGGTCTCAAAAATATTTTTATCATTCAAATATACAAAACATAATTTACATACATTCCTCAAATGCATGTCACTCAATGGATAATTTTGAAAGCCAGTATGCATAAAAAAGCATGTTAGGCATGGTCCAAGTCAACTCTAGAACCAGAAACAGAATCTATTTTCAAAGTTTTTCTCCCCACTTTAGTTCCCTCAGCCAATAAATTTCAATCTTTATTATTGAATTATCTAGGTAGTAATTGTAAAAGTCATTGTGTCTTTTGTAAGTCTACTAGAAAAAACAGACATTAAAAAAAATTTCAACATTAACAAAAAGGCAAAAACATACATTTGGAATATTAGGGTCTCAATACTTTTGTCTTTCAAATGCATGCACATCTATATAAAGCATGTCACATACATTCATTCAAGAGATAAGTGAGCTATAAAAGTATACATGAAATACAGTAGTATTTGATGCTGGAGGATAAAGTTGTTTCATATTACTGGGAATCAGCAAGAGACAGACCTAGAGACATCTAACGCAGATAAAGACCTGCGGGCATCAACTTAAGGTACTGTGTTGTTACTCTCTAGAGACTGAGAATGAGTAACTCAGAAGGATCCTTATGCAGGAATGTGGAGAAAAAGCCAAAACCAGAGACAAAGAGACCAGCAGGGAGTGAAGAGAAACCTCCAACTTCAAGATATTTAAGCTGGTAAAAGTTTTAAGACTTGTGACTGAAACTTTGCTTCTGAGACAAGTCCAGCAATGGTTCATGAAGGCGAGATATTTGGCTTAAAATTTTTTTTGGATCTGACCTGTGAAATCACCTTAAGTTACATCAAAACTCCTTAATAAACACCTACTGTTTCGTACTAAACTTTCTCAGGAAACTGGGAAAAGGTAGAAAGCAGGATCCCTGCAGATGAAGAAGTCATCAGTACAGAAAGTAGTAGAGCAGCAGAAAGCACATTGGTGGCAAGGCTGTCAGGTTTTGTGAAGAACTAGAGAAAAAGAGAGCAACCTGAATTCAAAATTTGGCTCAGCAAGCTACAAGCCATATGGTCTCAGGGTAAGTACTTAACCTCTGAAAGAGCCTATTTCCTGGGCAAAATGTGACCGTAACATCTAACAAGCTGGATTATGACAAGGACTGCAGATAAAAATATGCAAGACCTATATGAGTGCTAGGTGTTAAATATAAATAGATACCCTGATAAATGTGTGGGCTGGCCAATGGTGGAAACTCAGTGTGAAGGAGACATATTACATAATTATTCTCTGCCTATTGTGTGTGTGTGTGTGTGTGTTTGTGTGTGATTTTTTTTAATTTTATTTTAAATTGGAGGATAATTACAATATTGTGTTGATTTCTGCCATATATCAACATGAATCAGCCACAGATATACATATGTCCCCTCCCTCTTGAAACTCTCTCCCACCTTCCAACATATCCCAATTTTTAAAGGGACATGATCTAGTGTACATCATGTTTCTGAGAACCTCTTTATATAGAAAACCCTTAAACCTTAAAACTTAAGGGGAGGAAAACAAGTCCTCCCAGGCACCATTGGTAACTAAGAGAAAGCCTGACAGTTATAGGTATTTTTTCTAAAACTTATAAAAGCTGAAGGAGAAAAAAATACATGTATAAAAGTGTAAAAGACATTATACATTAAGTCAGAAAGGACTTAGCAGTGCAGTCAGCATAGCACAAAGCTGGTGGAAGAACCAGACGCATGAGATCAGAATGTCACAGAAAACTTCATATCTGAAGAAAAGCATTTCATCACAGATTTACTGCCTAGAGTAGGTTTCTCTTGCCTGTGATTCTGGGGCATTTGAAAGCAGGTAGCATCTAGAAATTTCTTTCATGTCTAGAACTTTGCTGTACATTTAAATGTTTTAATGTTGTTTTGGAGTCCCTAAATCTCTATCTTCTGTAAGATCTGAATCACTTTTATGGTTCCTCCTAGGGGTTATTTCCTGTGAGAGCTTAATCTTGACCTAAAATTTTTCCAGTCATGGTACTTTTCTAGAAAATATCTATGGTGGATGCTGTGATGGTCCTGCCCAGATTCACCTTTAGGAATGAAGGACTACTGTCTCAGCTGCTAGCAGTGCCACCTGGGGGAAAGCCCTCAAGGTCAGCCCTATGGGGACTGACTGATCTGAAGAGAGCTGCCTCAAGCAAGCGCCTATGCCATTCCAGAGTTCCCGACAGGGGCATAAAAACTCAGCCCCCTCCTCCAGTGAGAGACAACTGTGAAAGGACATCCAATTTCAGACAACCCTCAGGCTCCCCCTAAGACTGCATCACAATCCAGTTTCTTCCTTGGCCCAGGCCTGCTTCCATCCTACCATGCCCATCCATTCCACTGGTGCTGTCCTAAGAGCTCCCCCTAATATACCTCTTGAGGGCTAATCTTTGCTCCCTGGGGTATACAACCTGTTCTGTGTCGAGGGAAGTTGCTGTCAGTGGAAGAATCTCAAGGCATGATGAGAACACACTCATCTGACGCAGCGTGCACACACAAAGGATGAGACAGACTTATCACTGTGGACAAGATTACATATGTGTCCTTGCTTCCTCTTCGAGGCTCCAGCTCCCTTTACCAGAAGCCTACAATGTGGATGGAGAGAAGGTTGTAGATGGAAGGGAGAAGCAGATGGGGAGCAGCCAGGTGTGAGGAAGGAGAGGAAGAGACAGATCTAAGGGCGAGGGACAGGCTTTAAGCTGAGATGAGGCAGGACCAAATGAAAGAAGCATCTTAAGAGGAAGAATGGTGGTTGGAAAAATTAAGTCCAGAAGTCCATGAAACAGATGCTCAAATGATGATGGGTAATCCGGCAAGTCAATCTGCCTGACACTTCTGAGCACTGTGAGCTCCACTGTGAACATATGTCCTTTATACAGAACTGGAAGGAGCTCAGTCCAGTGAAACATTGACAGAAGCTGAAGGGACACTGGAACAAGACCTAAAAAGGACCTTCACTACCTGCTCTTTGGTTATGGTCATGGAACTAAGCCTCACTTCTGTTCGGTTTCATCCTGCATCTCCACACAGACACCTCCTTGGAGTCCCACTTTGCACCCAGTCATACCTTCTTGCTAACTTACTTGCCTGCTTGTGGGTTTTTTTTTTTTTTTTTGGCTGCACTACGCAGCATGTGAGATGCTAGTTCCCTGACCAAGGATCAACCCAGATCGAAGCCAAGCTTCTGCAGAGGAAGTTCAGAATCTTAACCACTGGACCACTAGGGAAGTCCCCTCACTTGCTTTTTGGTGACACATTCCATACTTTAAGTGAACTAAAGCCCCCGGTTTCAAGGCACTGTAGCTGATGTCTTTACAAAGAGCAATCACAGCTCTTAACCAGGAGCCATGCTTCACGGATATTTACTAAAAGGAGTGTTTTGCAACACATATGAAGAAGAACAGCATTCAGTGAGGGAGTGAGAATTACACACTAATCTTCGAAGAGCCCCGGTTTTGAACTGAAACAGACTGCAAAAATCACATTTGGACTAACCTCCTGATTTTATAAAGGAAGAAACTATTTTCTGGAAGATTTTTTTTTGCTGCAAATATTTTCTTCCTTTCCCATCCATAGAACACTATTAAAAAATGTTTCTGCTCCACCTCCCATCTCAATTTCCCTTCTCCTTTTAAAAAGCAACGAGGCTGCCAGGAAAAGCATTTCAAGGTGGATCACGTGAAGTCCCAGCCAAGGCAAGGGAAAAAAAAAAAAAAGTTAAATTGAAGAAGCAGCTGGTTCTTTGCCACCAGATAGGAAGGTAGCATACTCTTACTCTCCGCCCCCAATCTCCTGGAGCAAGGAAACTGCTACTAGGCACTTGTGTCTCCAAGGTCACTCTCCCTCTCCACCCTCCCTCTTCCCTGCCCTGGGCTGGGCCCACAGGGCTACAGTGAGTCGCCCAGTGTGGCTGGGATCCTTTTAGAGAAAAAGGATCATTCCAAGCTGCTGTGGTTACCTGTATCCTATTTCCCTAAGACCAAAGGCACTTGTGCTCCAACCCAAAAACCTCAAAGGAAAGGAAATCCTCAAAGAAAATGGAATTTTTCATTTATTTGGGGGGGGGTGGTGATTTACTCTTTTCAATATTATAACATATATGCCCCCCAAAAGAGATTATCTGATTACTGACTGGGAACAGGCCCACATATCAGGGTTTGATTATGGGAACTCCCAAGAATTTGGAGTTGTGAAGCAAAATGATAGGAGATTTTAAAAAATAAGAAGAGACTGTTCAGCTCTCATTTGGTCTTTTGGTAGTTTTCTATCTATTGTCTTTTCAAACTATGGTGAGTTCAAGGACAGGAAGACAACTGTGAAAAGAAATGACAGTGGTGGCCTGGATACCCAAATGGGCCCAACGTTTACTCAGTGGTTAGACTTTATTGCTTCATTTTGGAGGTTTAAATTTGAATCCTAGTTCCATTCAAACAACAAACAGAGAAATTAAAGGATATTAACAGGATAACCAAATAATAAATTAGACCTAAACCATTTCCAGACTGTGTGAAGTTCTATTTGAACAGATTATAGAATTTTCCAAGTTAACATGCTATGTCACTCTTAGAAGAATGTGTAAGTAGGATTCACATTTGTCCCAACTATTTAAATGACTCTCGAGTAGAACAGTATATACCCAACCACCTGTAATAAGTGATCTTAATTAATCACATCAGTACAGGCAGACCTCAGAGATGTTGCAGGTTCCATTCCAGACCTCTACCATAAATCATACAGTGCAATAAAAGTGAGTCACAGGAAATTTCCTTGGTTTCCTACTGCATAGCTTCATTTAAAAACACTTTATTGCTAAAAACTGCTGTCACCTGAGCCTTCAGCAAGTTGTAATGTTTGTCCTGGTGGAGAGTCTTGTCACAATGAGAGGTTGATGGCTGCTGAGTGATCAGAACTGCTAAAGGTTGGGGTGGCTGTGGCAATTTCTTAAAATAAGACAACAAAGTTTGCTGGATCAATTGACTTCTTTTCATGAACAATTTCTCTGTAGTTGTTTGACAGCATTTTAACCACAGTAGAACTTCTTTCAAACTTGGGTTCAGTCCTCTCACACCCTGCCACTGCTTTACCAACTCAGTTCATGTAATATTCTAAATCTTCTGTTGTCATGCCAACAATCTTCACAGCATCTTCACCAGAGGTGGATTCCATCTCAGGAAACCACTTTCTTTGCTGATAACAAACACCTCCTCGATTGTTCAAATTTTAACATGAGATTATAGCAATTTGGTGACATCATCAGATGCCATTTCCATTTCCAGTTCTCTTGTTACTTATACCACATCTGCAGTGACTTTCTCCACTGAAATTCTGAACCCCTAAAAGTCATTTCTGAGGGCTGGAATCAACTTCTTCCAAACTCTTGTTTTTTGACCTCTTCTCATGAATCACAAATGTTCTTAACAAAATCTAGAATGAGAAGTCTTTCCAGAAGATTTTCATTTTACTTTGCCCAGATTCATCAGGAGAATCACTATCTAAGGCAGCTATAGTCTTATAAAATTTATTTCTTAAATAATAAGACTTGAAAGTCAAAATTATTCCCTGATCCATGGGCTGCAGAATGGATGTTGTGTTAGCAGCATGAAAACAGCATTAATCTGGTTGTACATCCCAATCACAGCTCTTGTGTGACCAGGTCCACTGTCAATGAGCAGTAGTATTTTGGAAGAAATCTTTTTTTTATTCTGAACAGCAAAGGGCTTATTCAGTAAACCATGGTATAAACAGATGTGCTATCATCCAGGCCTTTTTACTGCATTTATAGAGTACAAGCAAAGTGGACACCACAAAATTCAGAAGGATTCTAGGATTTTCAGAATGCTAAGAAAGCACTGGTTTCAAAGTCACTAGCTGCATTAGCCCCCAACAAGAGTTAGTCTGTCCTTTGAAGCTCTGAAGACAGGCATTGACTTCTCCTCTCTAGCTATGAAAGTCAAAGATAACATCTCCCAACAGATGGCTGTTTTACCTACATTGAAAATCTGTTGTTCAGTGTAGCCACTTTGATGAGTTATCTGAGTTAGATCTTCTGGATAACTTGCTGCAGCTTCTACATTAGCATTTGCTGCTTCATCTTGTACTTTATGTCATACAGGCAGCCTCTTCCCTTAAACCTCATTATGAACCAGAGTTATCTAGCTTTAAACTTTTCTTCTGCACCTTCCTCATCTCTCTCAGCCTCCAGAGAATTGGAGAGAGTTAGGGCTTTGCTCTGGATTAGGATTTGGCTTAAAGAAATATTATGGCTGGTCTGATCTTCTAACCAGACCATTACACAATTTTCTCTATATCAGCAATAAGGCTTACCATTCAGGTGTTCACTGAAGTTAACACTTTTAATTTCCTTCAAGAACTTTCCCTTTACAGTCACAACTTGAATAACTGGTGCAAAAGGTCTAGTTTTCAATCTGTCTCGGCTTTTCAATATGACTTTCTCACTGAGTGCAATCATTTCTAGCTTTTGATTTAAAGTGAGAGATGTGCAACTCTTACATTCGATTGAACACATAAAGGCCACTTTATGGTTAATTTGGCCTATTTTCAATATATGTGTCTCAGGGTAAAAGGAGGGCACAAGGAGGGTAAGAGAGATGGGGAATGGCAAGTTGGTGGAGCAGTCAGAACACACAACATTTACTGATTAAGCTGGCCAGCTTACATGGGTACAGCTAGTAGTGGCTCAAAACAATTACAAGAGAGCATCAAAGATCACATATCATCACAACAAAAATACTAATAATTTTAAAAGTTTGAAGTATTGGGAGAACTATCAAAATGTGACACAGAGACTCAAAGTGACAACTGCTGTGGGGCAAATGGCTCCAGCAGACTTGCTGGACCGGGTTTCCACAAACCTTCGATTTATAAAGAAATGCACTACCTGTAAAGCTCAGTAAAGCTAAGTGCACTAAATGCAGGCATGCCTGTGGCAGTACCAATCTTCGGATTGTATATCCTTCACTAGGCAGAAAGAGAGGTGAATAATTTTTTAAACGAACTGTACTTTCACAAGCATATTGAAAATACCCAGTTTATTAGCCTGTCTAAGGATCTGCTTTCAACTTCTGGACATGGCAAAGAAGAGCACTGTTTGACATAATCCTTCGACCCAAAAGATCAATTACACCGAATGGTGCCTGTGCATTTTAAATCACTGAGAGTAAATGATAGGTATTAGGCAAAGCAAATTGAATGAACAACATAGCCTGCTGGGAGTGATTACATTTGTTTGAAAACAATATTTCTTTTCCTAAGTGAGTACATAACGGCTAAAAAGGTTGCTAGTTGATGGTTCTGAAGATGAGAGTCTTCTCCCTCACCACAGGAAAGGGCAGGGAAGTGCCAGCCCCCTCTGTCTCCATGTGAGTATACCTCCATAATTTTCTGAAGGGACCACCTCTAGGGCACCAAAATGCCGAGCAGCTGCGCATGCCAACCAAAAGCCACTGTAATGGTGTGTTGTCACAGCCTGGGGGCTAGATTCAGACCCCAGACCAGCTCAAGGGAGAAAGCAACTCCCAGCGATAAGAAGCGCTGAACTGTAACCAGGGACCCAGAAGAGGAAAACGTCTGTAACTGCCACTTTACAAGGCAGCCAACCCCATCACCTCAAACACTAATCATTGGCATCTAAGTCTACAGGATTTCCCAGAAAAACACAAGAGCGCGGTGCGCACACCCTATTTAAGACAGGCGCCACTGAGGCCAGCAAGGACTGGAACTCCGAACCAGAAACCTTCACCTTCTCCACACGCCTCTTCTTCCACTCCCCTGGGTCTGACCTGCCAAACAGTGAGGAGACACGTGTCTCTGAGTATATAACCCTAACTGCGTCGGAGCAGAATTCCTAAGTGGTAAGTAGATCAAAAGGATTAAAAAAAAAAAAGACATATTTCTATTGTACAGAATTTTCCAGACACATTATGAGAAAAGAAATCTGTTATCTCTTACTTGAAAGAGCTGGTTTGTCTAGCCACCGTGCTTATAAAATTGTCTCCTACTTTTAAAAAACTGTGCTTTGCAAATGATTTCCGATTAAAAATAAGAAAACAGAATCCAAACCATTTTAATATAAAAGATAAGAGGATGCTACACCGGGTACTGTACTGTGGTAACACTGCTATGGCTCCCTGACTTTTCCTTTAGAATAACAACTCTTTTTTTTTTTTTCCCAGGTACTTCCCGTAATCTGGGATTTCCTCTCTGGCATCAACCTCAGTCTCACTCTGTACCACAGGAATTTTTCCCAGGCCTGACAATCCTGTCTCCACCTTTGGAAATTCCAGAAATGCGTTCTCTCTTGCTTCTTTTGCTAAGCATTTAGAGAGTCTACGAAGACTTTTTAAGGAATTTATAGCCTAATAGAATTCAGCTATAATAACACAGCTCCCAGAAAAGTTGCAGGATAATGCTGTTAAGTTTGAAGTGTCATCTTACATACAATAAATCATTTTCCTACTTGGCTAATTATGTAAGTCATTAACTTTTCTGTTTTGAAATACTCTCAAATTTATGGAAACAGTTACAAGAATAGTACAAAGAACTCCCATAATACCCTCTGATCAAATTTATCAGATTCACAAATTCTGCCACATTTGCATCCTCTCTTTCTTTCTCTCTTCTCTCTCTCTCTCTCTCACACAAAAAAACGCAAACACAATCTTTCCTGCACTATTTGAGAGTTAGTTCCAGACATCATAGCCTTTTTAACTCTCAATTCTTTAGCTATTTGCTAAAAACAACTACATTCTCTTACATATCCACAGTACAGTATAATTAGAAAAATGAGAAAATCTGATACAACACTATAACCTAATATACAATCCATATTCAGATTTTACTGTGTCAATAATGTCTTCTATAGATAGTAATTTTCTTGATACAATACCACATATTCTATTTAGTTGTCATATTTCTTTAATCTCTTTTATTCTAAAACAGTTTTCCAACCTTCATCTTTTGTAACATTGCCATTTCTGAAACATTCAAGCCAGTTATTCTATAAAATACCCCATCATTTGTATCTGCCTCATATTTCTTCAGATGGAGATGATGAATATTTATCAGAAATTTGAAATAGGCAATACTGTGCCCTTCTCGGGACATCACATCTAGAAGCACACAATGTTGCTTTGTCCTGATTTTATTATTTTTATTTTAAAAATTACCTTTAACCTCTATTTTGTTTACTTAAAGAATATCTATAAGACTGAGCCCCTACAGAAATGCTAACTTTAAAAAAATTATGGAACACAATTCTACCCTCAGTAAGAATTTTTCTAAAGTATTAGCTCATTGGACTAATAAATGATGGAGCAGTGCCAAGGACAGGAAGACTAATTTCTTGCACTTTAATTCTTAGCAATGCTACTAACTTACTAATGAATCTTAGGCAAGTTAATCTCCCTGAATACGCTTTCCTATATTGGTCCTTTAAAAAAATTTTTCTTTTACAAAACTGTGGACTCCAGGCACAATTTCATTATATTTGCATATTGGCAACATTTATGAACAAACGATGTATCCCAGTGAGGTACATTCTTTCTTATTTTATGTACTGTAAGTGAAAGCCACATATGCACTTTTTCAAATGTATCTCAAGGCAATATTGAAAAAAGTATAGTATCTTTTTTTGTCTTACAAATATAGATAAGCTCCAAAGAGATCTAAATAAGGTGGCGCTAGTTGTAAAGAACTCATCTGCCAATGCAGGGGAACTAGGAGACGTGGGTTCGATCCCTAAGTCAGGAAGATCCCCTCCCACACTATGAAAGCACTGTCCTTCCATATGTATCAAGATAATGATATTAAATAAACAGTGAATGTTACTAAAAGCAAAAATAATTCCCTGAGAAGGACTTTTTGAGTTGAGAGAAATGAAGAAAGCTAATCATAAATTCTCTCAGAGGTATTGTGTGTAGTAAGTAAAATTGTCATTATTATCAAAAGAAGCTTAACAACAAACTATATTTTCCTACAGCTTAAATTATGTATCCAATAATAGGAATGCATAAAAGAAATAACTTACCTTCTGATTTGCAAATATCAAGAGAAGAAATCAAACTCTCATCCTTAAATTCAAACTGATTTTAATATACCAAGAACTAGAATAACAGATTTCTAGAATACTTACTACTAAATAGGTGGATAAACACACTGTTTCAGATTCCAAAAATCTAGGCAAAATGCACAAACCCTTACCACAAATTAAGGAAATGTGTTTCCCTAATGAAGAGACACCATTCTACACACCACACCAGTCTCAAAAGGAAGACCTCTGAATCTCAGTTCATGTAGAACACGTATAAGTATTTCTTACCAACACAATTAGAAGACTCTAATTGGCTGATAAAGACTACCATGAATCACTCTTTTATGCTACAATAGAATTATGGTGTTTCATATTTCATTAATGGAATAACACAAGGTTAAGCCCAAGTCACATGACATGAAAGGTAATCCCATAAAACCACTCAGCACATAAACTGCTCAATGAACAGGTTATCTAGGAAGTACATTATATAAGCCAACAAACAATTAAAATTACTTTTTATTTGGCTTCTGAGACGTTGTATTCTCCTGGTCTTCCTCTTTACTTGCTGGCACTCTGTCCCAGTCTCTTTTGCTGGCTCCCCCGCTATCTCATTGTTCAGTGTTGGCACATCCATGATTCAACATTTGGACATCATTTCTTCCCAATCAACAGTCACTCCTCAGATGATTATATTCAGCCTGATATTCTGAATGTCTCTTGTGCACTGATTCTCACATTCCTATTTCCTACCATGACTACACCCTAAGTTAATTCACATATCCAACTATAACATCGCCAGGAGATTCACAATAGTCATTTCAGACCTGAGGTACCCAAACAGGAATTCCTGATTGTCCCTATAATCTCACTGACCTGCTATTCTTCCTTATCTCAATAAACAGTACCACATTTACCCAGCTGCTTTCAAACCCCTGGAATAATCTTTGATTCTCTTCCTTCTTCCCCATTCTCATCAAGTCCTCTCAGTCAGGACGGCACCACTCTAATATCAACAACCACTTCTCTACCTTCTATCCTAGTCCATCACCATCACCCAATCCTGAAATAGCCTCCTTTCTATAATCTTTCCAACATTTATGTCCACACAGATGTTCACAACTGTCCACTCAGCAGCCAAAGTTATCAAGTCATATTGTTCCCTTCTTAAAATCCTCTGAAGTTGCTCATCAAACTCAGAACACGATTCCAATTTGAGGGTGTAATAATCTCTACAATCTGAGCTTCTCCAACCCCTTAACCTATGTTGGCCCTTCCCTCACTTTACTTCAGCCAAAATGGCCTTCCTGCTTGATATGCACATATATTAAGCTCATTCTGCCTCAGGGCTCTCTTTCATGATGCATGTAGGTCTCCGCTCAAATGTCTGAGAGCTAGTTCAATTCACCAGCTAGAAGTGCAGATCCAAACTACAGTGAGGTATCACCTGACACAGGTCAGAATGGCCATCATCAAGAAGTTTACAAATAATAAATACCAGGGAGGATGTTGAGAAAGGGGAAACCGCTATAGTGCTGGTAGAAACGGAAATTGCACAGCCACTATGGAAAATAGTATGGAAGTTCCTTTAAAAACTGAAAACAGAGCTATTATACGATCCTGCAATCCCACTCGTGGGTGTATTATCTGGAGAAAACTATAATCTTAACAGATAAATGCACCCTAATTTCATAGCAGCATTATTTACAATAGCCAAGACATGGAAACAATCTAAATGTCCATCAACAGATGGATGCATCAAGAAGATGTGGTACATGTGTACCCTGAATTATTACACAGCCAGAAAAGAGAATGAAATGATGCCATATGCAACAAAATGGATGGACCCAGAGATTATCATACCAAGCGAAATAAGTGAGGCAGAGAAAGACAGACCATAGGAGCTCACTTATGCGTGGGATCTAAGAAAAGATACGAATAAACTCATACACCAGAACATAAATAGACCCACAAATGTAAAAAACAAACATGTCTACCAAAGGTGAAGAGGGTGAGGAATAAACTAGGAGTTTGGAATCAACATATACACACTACCATACATAAAGCAGATAAACAACAAGGACCTACTGTAGAGCACAGGAAACTATACTCAGCATTTTCTAATTATCTGTGAGAGAGAAGAATCTTAAAAGAAAACAATATATCTGTATATAGTATAACTAAATAACTTTGCTGTATACATAAAACCAACACAACATTGTTAATCAACTCTACTTCAATTTTTTTTAAATCCATTTTATCTACAAGCAACTGCCTGTCCCCTCTCCATCATACTGCATATTGTCCTAGTTGATTTTTGTCCATAGTATTATTCAATACAGCAGTGTATATTCATTTATGATCTGACTATCTCCCCCTGTAGGGAGAGGGGTGGGATTATGCCTATTTATTGTCTGTTCTGTCTAGGCTAGGGACCGCATCCTGTTCATCATTTTTCCCAGTGACTAGAATAGTGTCTGGTAGACAACAGTTGCTCAGTAATAATTATTCAGTGAGAATTTACTGAGCAATTTAATTAATGGTTCTCATATAGTTGATAAAATGATTAAGGTATCCAGAGGTGAATGGAGCCCATGAGAAAATATGAGAATTATAAAATATTGGAAAGAGTAAAAAAATGTCTCTCAGAGGGCAGACATGCATAAAACAGTGGAGAGTACATACCAGATACTACCAATTTTCCAGGGGATTCAAATACTTTTCTTTAGGATTAAACTCTGAAAACAGATTTTCAGCACTGAGAACAAAAGTCAAAGTCAATTTTTAAGTTTTTAAAGGATGGTCTGGTGTAAAGCAAACTGGCTATTGTGAAAACATCACAGCAGGAAGCATCTCTACTTTCTTTTATTTCTCCGTTTGCTTTCATGCTGCTTCCTTGCCCCCACCATCGCTTTCTCTGAATGTATACTATATGTAACAGTTTATGTAATAGTTTATTCTGTCATAAGTCTTGGAGATTACCATTCTGTACAACCCCATGTGCATAATTCAAGTTTTCTTTTAGTTACAGAATGTTTTCTTGGATTGGAATTTTAAATCTCAGGTCTGTTCCATTGTTTCATTTTTCTTTTACAAGGACTCCAATCATTCATACGATGGCTCCTCTTTGCTTTCTTCCATTTCAACAATTTTCTCACTGACTTTTCTACTTGTTGTTTTTTACCTACTTAACATTCTCATTCAGAGAAGCAACGGCGCCCCACTCCAGTACTCTTGCCTGGCAAATCCCATGGATGGAGGAGCCTGGTGGGCTGCAGTCCATTGGGTCGCTAGGAGTCAGACACCACTGAGCAACTTCACTTTCACTTTTCACTTTCATGCACTGGAGAAGGAAATAGCAACCCACTCATGTTCTTGCCTGGAGAATCCCAGGGACAGGGGAGCCTGGTGGGCTGCCGTCTACGGGGTTGCGCAGAGTCAGACCCGACTGAAGTGACTTAGCAGCAGCAGCAACGTTCTCATTACTGTTCTGCCTTTTTTCAGTGGTGCTTCCTACACTTCCAATCAAATCTATTCTCCCTTTGATATTGTATAATTCAGTCTGTTATTTCTAATAATAATAATAAAGTCTTTCTCTTTTCTGAGTCCAATCAACTTTCATTTCATTTCTTACCGGGCCTTTTTTTTTTTTGTCCATTTCTAACCTTAGTTTTTGGACTTACGATTCAAGGTGTTTATCATATGTTTATGTTTTCATATTTGAAGGTATTTAATTCAGTTGAGAGTATCGTGTTGGAATTCTCTTCTCTTTCACGGTATGTTCAGAGAGAAATTTCCATCAACTGAAATATTTTGATTCTCCATTCTGTTTTGATCTTATAGTCCTTTCATACAGATGACAATTTATTACATCTCTGCATTTCATGGACAAGGTGACGTGGGCTGATTTACATGATCTTTAGCTCAAGGGCACCCTCTCCTGTCTGAGTCATGAAATGCAGTTTCCTTAAAAGGTTGGCCTTTGTTGGGAGGCTGCAGAGAAAGTTTTATTTTCTTCAATTTTATTTTACCTTGTGGTATTCAAGATTTCCCCACCTTGTTTCTTTTCCTTTTTACCAACAAGAGTCCAAAGGGTGCCTCTGTTTTACTTTTAACCTGTTCACCTCTAGTTTTCCACAACTGCTCCCTGTGTCCATTCAAGTTCATTCCTCTTTATTCAGAGTTCTTATCTATCTGGATTCTGGATTCTCTTTCAATATTTTTCATCCTTAGGATAGACCTTCTCTTTCTAAGGGTGATTTCCTTTTTTTTTTTTTTTTTTTT
>SJYF01000191.1:4980637-4994129 GCA_006410515.1 Procapra przewalskii | reverse complement strand
CCGCCCAGGCTGAGTTCACTGAAAGGACTCGCAGGGCTCAGAAAGTCCGTTGTGCCACCTAGACTCGACAAGCGCTGGTCCCCCATGCTCCCCAGTCACCGACACCCACTCTGACCCCTGTCTCCATGACCCTGGCTCCCCGGGGGCCGCACAGAAGTGGAGTCGCCCAGGGTCTGTCCTTCGCTGTCTGCGTATTTCACTGAGCATCCGCGCTCCGGCAGGTTCAGAGCTCCCTTCCGTGTCCAGGCCGAATCACAGGCCCGCACCCTGTGTCTGCCCATCGACGGGCACTCGGGCTACTCCCCCTTTCGGCTACTGCGAACAGGGCTGCTCTCGCCGTGGGCGCACACGCTCTGTGCGTGCCCTGCTTTCAGTTCTTTGGTCCTGCCCCCAGGAGTGGGATTGCTGACGCCTACATCTGGTGATTCTGACTTCCTGAGGCCCTGCCGGCGGTCGAGAGTGCTGGTAGCAAGCGCCTCCTTCGTGCACCGATTTGCTCGGGGCCGAGGCTGTGCCCTGTGTTTCCTGGGCTCTGGCCCTTCTGTCTGTGATGGGCGGCGCAGTGGAGGAGCCCATGATTAGTTCCAGAGGTGGTGGCTCCTCAGGCTCCGCTCGACGACGCAGCCCGCTCGTGTCTGTGGTTCCTGCCGCCTCACCCCGCCCTCTGTCTGGTCCCAGGATGGCTCTGTTCTGAACATCTCTCCCCCACCAGAGGAGCCCAGCCAAGACCAGCTGGACGACAGGGAGGACCTCCCGTGGGGGGCCCAGTTTGAGCTGCCCCCCATGCTGCTGGATCCGCACAGGTGACAGGGCCCCCATCCCCGGGCCATGGGCATGACCTGGTTCCCAGGGCGAGCTGGAGCCCAGATGGGGACCGGAGGCTGGCAGGTGGACATCCAGCCGAGGCGCTGGCGTGCAACCCTGGGCACATCTTGTGAAGCAAGGCCAATGTCCAGTCCTTGCAGAGTTGCTTAAGGAGAATCAGTGTGGGTGCTCGCCACACGGAGCGATTGTGAAGCTGGGCTCTTTGATGCTAGAAAGACCAGCTTCACTTCACATGTGGTTTCTTTTCACCATCAGCCACCTACTCCCAACCTCAGTACTTTCCTCCTCTCTTCTGGTTTTCTTTCTTTTCCTCCGATGTTTCCAGCACACCCAAACGTAGACTTGTAGACTGAACAGTACATACCACCCGGATTCAGTAGCTAATATTCCCCCATGTGTGTGTCGCCAACCCAGGATGGGCTCCAGTAACAAGACACCACAGACCAGGCGACTTAAACAACAGAAATTACTTTCTCACAGCCCTGGAGACTGGATGAAGGCCTTGGGGACCCAGCCCTGGCCCTGCTGAGACCTCTGTGTTTCATCCACAGTGATGATTACAAGTCATCAAAAGCCACGCAGTCGCAAAAGCTGGGCAAGCCAGACTCCATCCTCCCCCTGCCCTTGCTCCGCATCCTGCCGAGCCCACCGGCTCGCGAGGCTGACGCGTGCGGTGCTGACGGGCCCACGGCTCTGGTGAGGCTCCCTCTCCCGATGGGGTGCTCGGGGCCTGTCAGAGCTGGCCCAGGGCGAGCGCGAGAGAAGCTTCCGGAATGCAGGTTGTCCTGAAGCAGCCATCACAACAGTGTGACCATGTACTGAGCCCAGCTAGTGTCGCACGTTAGGGCCTGCAGATCAGGAGGCGCTCCTTCTCTCCCGCTTCTGGGGCCGGAGTCTAGGTCAGGTGCCGCAGGACTGCACTCCCTCACAGGCTCCGGGGGGGGGGGGTCCCTCCGGCCTCATCCAGCTCCTGGGGGCCCCGGGCTCCTGGGTGGCCTCCCCATCTGCCTCTGTCTTCACAGCCTCCTCTGTCTGTGGCCGTGTGTCTCCCTTCCTGTAGGGACACCCCTCTGGGGATCCAAGATCCACAGTCAATGCAGAGGTGACACTCGGGGGTCCAAGGTGGACACAGGCTGGGGTCACCATTGACCAACCCGCACGACGCTCCCCCAGCCGTGCAGGGGCAGGAGTGGGTGTCACCCTCCCTTTATAAACAGGGAATGAGACCCAGAGAAGCCAGGTGACCGCTCCGTGACCCCTGTCGCTGGGCCTGCTTCGGGCCCAACCTGGGGCCGCTGACTGTCCACTGCTGCAACGCTCCCCGCAGAAGCCGAGCTCCCAGAGCATGAAGACACTGGTCTCCAAGCTGTGCTCCCCAGCCGGCCGGGAACCAGGCACCCCCACCCCGAGGACGGTGGCAGAGGCCGGGCTGAGTGCCCAGGCCCTCAAGGAGATGGCCGCAGGCACCAAGAGCATCGCCCTCGTCGCGGCCACGCGGCGCTCCAGGGCGCAGGATCGCGAGGGCAGCAGTGGCCGCTCCTCCCTCCACCCTCCAGAGGAGGCGGCTCCAGACCCCAAGGACCCCAAGCCCAGCATCACCCCGGAGACGAGCCCGGCCGACAGGAAGTGGCCGCAAGCCAGCCCGGGCAGGGCCCGCTCTGCAGAGAAGAAGGCCAGGGGGAAGCGGTCGCCCCCGCTCACCGGGAGCGTCCAGCCAGTAGGTGGACAGGGGCCTGGGGGTGCTGGTCCCAGGGGTTCACCCAGAGCAGTGGAGGGGGACGGCCAGGGCTGACCTCAACGCAATCATGGTGGGTGTGGGAGTGCCCAGCACACCAGGGAGAGAGAAGAGAACCAGACCGCACACCGCCCCCCGCCCCCGTCACTGTGACCCAGTCCCTTCCTCCTGACTGGAAGCCACATGTGGGCACGTCGTGTGTGGTCGTCATTGTCCCAGAGAAACACAGTTTTGTGATCTGGGTCTTTTCCCCACCATTATTTCATGAATTTTCATGTGCCTACCTAGTATTTGCACTTTATAAAAGGCACATTACTTGGTCCTTGTGGATTCTCTGGTGGCTTAGATGGTAAGGAATCCTCCTGCAGTGCAGGAGACCTGGGTTGTTTCCCTGGGTCAGGAAGATTCCCTGGAGAAGGAAATGGCTACCCACCTCAGTATTCTGACCTGGAGAACTCCATGGACAGAAGAGCCTGATGGGCTACAGTCCGTGGGATTGTAGAGTCAGACACAACTGAGCAACTAATACTTAGTTGATTCTGAACCACGTCAGATAAATAACAGTTGATGAGAGGTGAGTTGCTATGCAATGGCACCCCACTCCAGTACTCTTGCCTGGAAAATCCCCTGGACAAAGGAGCCTGGTAGGCTATAGTCCACGGGGTCACTAAGAGTTGGTCACGACCGAGCAACTTCACTTTCATGCATTGGAGAAGGAAATGGCAACCCACTCCAGTGTTCTTGCCTGGAGAATCCCAGGGATGGGGGAGCCCAGTGGGCTGCCGTGTATGGGGTTGCACAGAGTCGGACACGACTGAAGCGACTTAGCAGCAGCAGCAGCAGCAGCAGCATCAACGACCATGAGATTTGTCTTTCCTCCCCAAGTCTGGCAACCGGTCCTCTGTCATATCTGCAGATGGATGACCAGACACACACGACTCCATCTGTGGCCACTCTGTGGGTTTCTGCTCCCCATTAGATGGCCATGCAGGTTGTCTTTCTTCTTTTTTTTTTGGCCATGCCGCACCATGTGTGGGATGTTAGCTCCCCAGCCAGGGATTGAACCTGTGACTCCCACGTTGGGAGCGGAGTGTTAACCACTGGATCACCAGGGAAGTCCCTGTCTTTCATTTTTGACCATCACACACGATGCTCATGCATCTCTATGGGAACAGATTTCTTCATGTTGAGTTGCTTTCTTGGGATATTAGGCAGTGAACACCCATGGCAAAGCCTCAACAAATAGGATTAAGCAAAAGCAGAGAGCGCGTGGCGGAATTCAAGTGACCACAATGGTGTGGAATGACGTTTGTGTGGGGAGGGCCCTGGTTCCCCGGGTGCAGATGAAGCTGGTCTTCACTGGGAGGGGCTTGCCTCTCGCCATCCACTTGGTTAAGTAAACCGAGTGAGCCTGAGGGAGCAGGCTACCCCTGGGGGCATTTCTGGTGGCCAGGGGGCTGCCAGAGCTCCAGTCTGCCCCTGCTGGTGAGACCCTGAGTCCTGCTGGACACACAGTGGGCATTTGCTTGTTCAAATGGAAATGGCTCTGGTGACTCCTCAGTGGAACAAAAGTGGGACAGTAGCAAGGAGCAGAAGGCAGGTGCAGTGGTCAGGGTTATCCTGAGAATAGGACCAAAAGAATCTGTGTCCCACCATACAAACACACATGCCAGCTAGCAGAGCCAAAGTTTCTGTTCAAGTCCAAAGGCAGGAAAACGCTAATGTCCCAGCTAAAGGTTGTCAGCACAGGGCATCTATCTCTCTAACTCACGGGAGAGTCAGTCCTTTAGTTCAATGCAGGCTGTCAACTGACTGGATGAAGCCCGCCCCATTAGAGAGAGCCATCTGCTTTACATGGTTGATGGGTTTAAATGGTAACCATCACAGTGGTTTAGATGAAAACCCCTTCCATGGGGGCATGTGGTTGAGAAGGAAAAGCCCCGGGAAAAAAACCCAGGACTGCATCAATCATTCATTCATCCTTCTTGGTGGTGGAAAGTGAATGTTAGCGGCGATTCTGCCTGTTGTGTTCACTAAGATACCCACATAGCTGGCGCACAGTAGGTGTTCAATCAGTGCATGACTGCAGCTCAAAGTGACCTTGACATTTCATTCCTTCTCTACCTGCTCCCCATACTTGGTGATGCTTCCCCCACAGGCAACAGAAAAACTTCAGCCACCCTCCACGGATCACATAGCCAAGAGCCAGCCGCCCCCTGCACTCCCTCAGCTGTCAAAGTCTCCGGGAAAGAGCTTTCTCCCTGCTGTCCCTTCAGCCTCTAAGATGAAACCCAGCCTCAGTTTTCATGCAGGTATGCGATCGAAAAAGGACCTCTGCCCCTTCTCTCGAATGTTTGGGAGGTGTGACAGTCTGGGCTGTTATCAGGTGTCTGCTCCTTGGTGTGAGTGAGTTTCAGGTTTTCTTAGGCAGCAGGTCAGCCACAGTCACTGGCTCTTTGTATCTGGGGGTGTGCTCAGTTTTGCTGCTGGCCTGCCTGACGTCCCAGGAGCTTGAGGCAATGATTCGATTGTGCACATTCAGCTGATTGCCTTTACTAGGTCTGCACCCTGGGCCCCTGGGGGGTCTCGGTGCCGGTTTGAGTCCCACCTTCTAAGATGACTGTCACTACAAAAATAACAAGTGCTCATCATGACAACTTTGGAATATAGATGACATCATAAATAAAGGAGAAACCACTTGTAACCCCCACCACCCAGGAACGGTCTCTGTAAGATGCCGTCCTCATGGGGTACACAGGAACGTGAACATGTGTCCCCTATTACGAGATGTTGGGATTGTGTCCAGTTTATCACAACTGTGGGAACAGATTGGTGGATGACAGCCCTTCTCAGAAGGGCCACCAGCTGTTACTGACCTGCCATCAGAGGAGCACTGAAGTTGAGGTCAAGGGTTTAGAAAAGAACACGGCAGCCAGATCCGATGGAACCACAGCTTGTCATCAATGGCCTGGATTCTGTCTTTGAGAAATTTTTCACGTAATCTTCCTAGTAAGTTGCTTTTGTTACATTTGCAAAATTCTCATCCCATGTAGACTGAGAAGCAGACAAGGAAACTAGTCCTCACCGTGGTTGACTGAGAGCGCTGGCCCGCATGGCCGCATAGCAAGAGCTCACGTTTACTGAGCGCATCCTATGTGCCAGGCACTGTATGCAGCCGACCTGTTTGTCCTCACCGTAATTTCATGAGGAGAGCAGCAGTTATCCCCATGACACTGAGGAGGACACCGAGGTGCAGAGAGGTAGCAGAGATCCTGGGGTTCCAATCTGGTGGCTCATTTACAGTTAGGGCCTCAGTCCGGTGGGCCCTGCATCTGCACCTCGGTGGATATCACATCTGGGGGTGCGGAGATGAGCCTCAGCCCAGGCGCATCTGAGGGAGGAAGGAGCAGCTAGGTCCTACAGGCCAGTGGACGCCCGGGAGGAGCAGGTGTGTCTCCATTTAGCATCCTCAACAGCCCTGCATACGATTAGGCGCCCATTTCACAGAACGATAAGCGTGGAGCCGAGAGGAGGGAGCTCCCAGGTCACACGCCTATAGGGGCTACCCACCCGCTCGGACTCCCATCCTGGGTCAAGCGCGAGGCAGATCTCTCCTAACCAATCTACAACGCTTCTGAAAAGATGTCCAGTTCCTCTACGTGAGGAACTCTTTCCACCCTGATTAAGAGCAACTGAATTAACATCTAGAGCAGCTTAGAATTTTGATTACTGAAGCAGAAGTTGCAGATGGGCAGTTCTTGGGCCGACTCCAGCCCAGAGCTGGGAGGAGCCTGGCTGGCCAGCAAGCACCCTGTGAGATAAAGTGAAAAATCAGACTGCATGTAAAACACCGAAAGGTGAAGCTGGGCTTTCCTTACAAGAGGAAGATCTGGAGTCACGGGCTCCCTCCTCGCGCCTTCAGCAAGGGTGGCCACGGCGTGTCCCCAGCTAAGGGGCTGCAGATTGAGCCCGTTTTCTTGTTCATGTGTCTGCAGGCTCCGTGGGCACAGGGAGGACAGTTGGTCTCAATCACTGCTTTGTGCCCAATAATTACAACAGGTTCTCAATAAATAGCAGCAAAATGGACGAGTGAGTGGGGGTAACTGTGCGCAGAGACCTGGGGAAGTGGGCACCTGACTCGATTGTGGGAGAGATCCCTTGTCTCCCCACCACACCTTCCTTGCTTCTTTCCTGTTTGATGATGACATCTGATTAAACCGTTCAGTGAACCCAGAGAATCCTCTCACAGCCAAGTCAAGGTCAGCTAAGAGCAAGGAGGGAACAGGAAGAGGAAGGCAGAGTGTGGTTGAGAAGAATAGGGAGGAGCCACAAGCCAGAGGGGAAAATTCCAGAAAGTCTTGAGCTCAGGAGCTCATGGAAAACACAACCCCTCCCAGAGCTGTGGGAGAAAAACAGGAGGTAACTTCAGTGAATAGCCAGCACAGTGAGTCTGAATACAGTGCATCAGACGCTCCTTATTTAGTTTATTCCCAGGATTCACTGGGTGGTCCCTGAAAATAATAATATTCTCTCCTCTCTGGTTCACTGTTTAGATGAAAACACACTGCACGTGCCGGAGGTCAGCTTCACCTTTCCCAGCGCCACCTGGCAGGGCAGCCCAGGCCCGAGCAGGGCGCCCCTCCTGCCCCGGGACTTTCGAGGTCAGTGCCTACCTCTCCCAGACACACATGCTCTCATCTGTCAGGGCGTGAGTACCTCAGACATGACCACCCACCACACAGCCTGTCACTGGTGGGGCTGCGACATCACTGCGCCTGAACTTCAGATCTGACCTAACCTGTCAAGACCCAGCACTAAGCTGTGAGGGCTGGGGCGCTAAGACATTTATACCTAAGACGTGAGCGCTCACCTCATCCCCTCGCCTGAGGAGGTGGAGACCATAGCGCCCGTGTACCTCAGCCGTGACCGATACCACAGGCAGCTTCCCCTGAGAAGCTGTGGCATCGCAGCTGACCCTCACACGTGACCACTCACCACACGGCCCCTCACCTGGAGAGGATGTGACAGCACGCACGTGTCACGCACGTGTCCCTCACACGAGACAGCTCACCACACACCCCCTCGTCTGAGGAGGCTGAGACGAGAGTGAGCACGTACCTCAGCTTCTTCGCCTGAGGAGGCTGTGCGAGTGTGCTGTGTCCCTCAGACGTGATCGGTCTCCATGTCTATCTCAGTCATGGCCTATACTCTGCGCCCCCTGACCAGTGGAGCGGTGACATCGGTACATGAGTACCTCCAACATGACAGTTCCCTGACATCCCCTCGCCTGAACTGGTGTGGCAGCATGCACGTGTACCTCACGTGACCGATAACACACACACCTTCAACGCAGGAGGCCATGGTAGGAGCGCGCCTGTTTCTCAGGCGCAACCAGTCACCTTGTCTCCTAACTCGAGGAGGCTGTGACAGTTTGCACGCGTGCCTAAGATGTGAGTGATCACCACACATCCCGTCGCCAGGAGAGCAGCCGCAGTGGTGCGTGAGTCCCTCCCGCATGACAGTTCAGGCGAGTCCTCTCAGCTGAGCTGGTGTGACGCCACGCACCCATGCGTCAGACATGATGGACGTGACACGCGCCTTCACCTGTGAGGGTTGTGACCACAGTGAGTGTGTCCACAGAGGTGACCACTTCATAAACGTCCTCTCACCTGAGAAGGCTGTGGCAGAGTACAGTTGTAGCTCAGATGTGGCTGACAGCACACGGCCCATCGCTTAAGGAGGCCGTGACAGCGTGTATGTGTCCTTCAGAAGTGACCAGGGACCACAGGTCTCATTTCAGAAGGGTTTCCTGGGAACCCCTGATGTGACTGATAGCAAAAGCTTTCTTCATCTGAGGAAGCTCAGAGCATTGCACGTGACTCTCAGGCATGACCGGTCGCCAGCTCTCCTCATCTCCCCTCACCTGAGCAGTCTGTAACGGGATTTCCTGAGGAGCTCACACTTGATGAGTCACAATGTGCCTCCTGTTTAAGGAGGCTGTCACGGCGTGCACATTTACCTCAGACCAGCTGAGTATAAAAGGTGATTTCAGCTGAGGAGGCTATGACGGCATGTACACCTTTACTCAGACCTGACCAACGTAAAGGGCTTTTCACCTGAGCAGGCTGTAAGAACAGTGCACATAATCCTTACGTGTGCCCAGCCACATGCCTCCCCGCTTGAGGAGGCTGGCACAGCGTGCACATCTACCCCAGAAGTGACGAATGTAAAAATCTTCCGCACATGATGAGACTGTTACAGCATGGCACATAATTCTCAGACGCGGTCAGTCCCCATGACTGTCCTCACACGAGGAGGTCGTTACGGTGTTGCACGTGCAGTTAGCATGTGATGAGTCACCAGTGTCTCCTCACTTAAGGGGGTCGTGGCAGCATGCACGCTTTACCTCAGACCTGACTGATATAGAAAGCTTTTCACCTCAGGAGGCTGTGAGAGCAAGCAGCGCACGTACCTCAGATGTGCCCAGTCACCACGTGTCTCCTCACCTGAGGAGCCTGACAGTATAGACATCTAGCGCAAATGGGAACCATACCACAGTTCCCCTCACCAGAGGAGGCTATTAATGAATGGGACTGTTCCTCAGACAGGACCAGTCACCACAGATCTCCTCACCTGAGGAGGCTCTGATAGAACTGAACGTGTTCTTCAAAAGTGCGTCCGTGCGTGCACGTGTCCGTGCGTGCACGTGTCCGTGCGTGCGTGCTAAGTCACTTCAGTCGTGTCCCACTCTTTGCGACGCTATAGCCTGCAGCCCACCGGGCTCCTCTGTCCATGCGATTCTCCAGGCCAGAACAACTGGAGTGGTTTGCTGTGCCCGCCTCTGGGGAATCTTTCTGACCGGGGTTGAACCTGCGTCTCCTGTGACTCCTGTACTGTATGCAGATTCTTTACCACTGAGCCACCAGGGAAGCCCTCTTCAAATGTGACCAGTCGTTAAACTGCTCCTCACTCGAGGAGTCTGAGAGAGGATGTACATTTACCTCAGGGGATCGACACCACAGGCCCCTCCCCTGAGGAGGCCATTACTGGACTCCCATGTTCTTCCGGTGTCACCAGTTACCGTGAGATTCCTCACCTGTGGAGGCGGTGACGGAATTGCATGTGCTCCTCAAATGTGACCAGTCACCATGTGTCTCCTCCCTCGAGCAGGCTTAGAGAAGACGCACGTTTACCTCAGACGTGGCCCATATCGAAAGATTCCTCACCTAACAAGGCTGTTGCAACACTGCACATAGCTCACACACGATGGGTCACCATGTCTTTCCTCATTTAGGGAGGCTGTGACAGTGTGCACGCTTACCTCAGACCTGATGGATATAAAAGGCTTCTTCACCCAGTGAGTCTGTTACGGCATGTACACTTGTTTACCTCACAGCTAACCAGACACCACATGTCTCCTCACTTGAGGAGGCTGTGAGAGAATTGCACGTGTTCTTCATGTGTGACCAGTCAGCACATGTCTCCTCACCTGAGGAGGCAGAGAGAGCTTGCACATTTACCTTAGTCAGACCAATATCACAGATCTCACCGGAGGAGGCTGTGACGTATGCACATTTACTTCAGACCCGACCAGTCTCCACACTTCTCCTCACCTGAGGAAACTTTCGCGGAGTCGTACATTTTCCTCACATATAAATCACTGCGTGTCTCCTCACTTGAGGCTGACAGAGCTTGTACATTTACCTCAGATGGGCTAACACCACAGGCCCCTTCACCTGTGGAGGCTGTGGCAACAGCACACGTGTCCCTCAGATATGACCAGTCATCATGTGTCTCCTCACCTGAGGAGACTGTTACAGCAGGCATATTCATTTCAGGGTTGCCTGATACCAAAGTGCTAGCCTGTGTTAATCAGTGAACATATCCCTTTGTCATGACCAGTCAGCAGGTGTCTCCTCTTTGAGGAGGTCATACAGTCTGTACACGCACCTCACAGGTAACTCCTGTCAACGGGGGCACTCCGACAGCAGAGCAGGTAACTCAGGCTGACCATTCGTGTCTCCTCCCCTCGCCTGAGGAGGCTCAGCATTGCGCGTGAACCACACACACGACCTTCTGCCACATGCCCCCTCACCAGGACAGCAGTGCGTGTGTACTTCAGATGTGAGAGCCCACCATACTTCTCCTCACCTGAGGTGCTGTACAGAATGCACGTGTAACTCAGAGCTGACCAACAGCACACACCCCTTCAGCTGAGGAGGCTGTGGCAGCGGTCTCCATGCTCCTCAGACATGAGTGTTCATTGCGCATCCCCTCCTGGAAGGGGCTGCACATGTGCCTTCTGCACGTACCTCTCACATGACTCATCTCACCTCAGTAGGCTTTGGCCCCTGACTGTTACATGGACTGAAGGGCCTCCCATGTGGCAGTGGTAAAGAATTTGCCTGCCAAGCAGAAGACATGGGTTTGATCCCTGGGTCAGAAAGATCCTCTGGAGAAGGAAATGGCAACCCATGCGAGTATTCTTGCCTGGGAAATCCCATGGACAGAGGAGCCTGGGGTCGCCAAGACTCCAACATGACTCAGCAACTAAATAGCTAGGACCTGCCCCAAATCATGCATCCTTATTCCTTCACTCACTCAGAAGCAGGTTTGCTTTATTTAACTTCTAGCCAAAGCTCTTCCCAGAATATTTGTAATTTTCCACAGTTACTGGCCCTATCATGAAATTGCGAGCTTAGTATAACATTGCGTGTTCTGTGTGTTAACCATAAAACAAGACACACGTTTGCCGCTGTGCTGATGGCCCTCCGCTCCTTCCTCCCCTCCCGCCTTTACTGTTTTGTCTTCATATCTTGAGCAAGAACACTGGGCCCCTGATCGATCCCAGTGATGGCTGAAGTCACGTTAGCACTCACGTCCATGTCATCCTTGGGCCAGCTTGTGAGGCCCCTGTGACCTGAGTCCTTTCTGGGAACAGGAAACTCCCTCTGACGCGCCGGCGCTGTTTTCTCACCACTGACCCGACACACTCCACGGTGTCTGTAAGGATGTGTCTAAACCAACATTCAGCTTACAGATCACCAGGAGCTGCTGGGCCAAGGCAGGAAGTTCCTCCCAGTGGCTAACCCTGGTCCCTCTCACTGTTCCTTTATGTTAGTGATTCAGAAAAGATTAACAACCTCGCATTTTATGCCCTTTCTTTTAAGTGTTCTGGGGGAAATGGTGTCAAAGGTGTTTACTGGCCACAACCCTGGAGCCAAAAGCTCCCAGACCAGAGCAGGCTGAGTAACAGCCAGGTGTTCATAGTGAATTTAAACGTTTCTTTAAATGTGAGGGATGGGAAATAGTCCACAAGGATTCCCTTGTCCTAATGGCCTGAGTTCCCCATAGTGGAGCATTTGGCTGAGGAGGCTCTAGGGACAGGCCTGGGCTATGAGAGGCGCAGAGGCCAGGACAGACTCTGAAACCCCAGGGCCCCCAGGTCCGGGAGGTGAGGTCCACAGGGCCCAGACGTCGTCTGGGGTGTGGGCAGGGCTGGAGGGGGACAGAAGTCCACATGGGTCCTGAGCTGAGTCTGGCAAGAGGCCCGCCCAAGCTGGGCTCCGACTCTGCTCCGCAGTCTTCCCACTCCCGACCTTCGTTTCGGGACCTGCGTGTTTAGGTGTTTTGGAGCACGTTGTTTCTGCCTGGAGTTTCAAATATAAGACGACTATAGTCTCTCAACAATATCAAGAGGTAGAATCTTGTTTGTTACTGCCATTCCTATTCCTTTTCATTTAGAATCAGAATAACATTGTATTTCAAATAAAAAAAATAATGAAGTCTTCCCCCCTTCCCCCACCCAGGGTCTACGGATAGCGCAGGCCGACATCACAGCCCACTGCCTCCCAGCCACCCCTGCAAGCGCCAGGGAGGCAGCGCCAAGAGGCCAAGAAGACCGAAGTAAAGATGGTGGCAGGCAGAGCAGGTGGAATGTCTTGGGTCCCGGGGTAGCTCTGTCCCGAAGCTGGACTTGAGAGACGGGGACTCTGCCAGGGATGCTTCAGGGGCAGCCGGCGCCGTGTATGCCTCCTGCAGCCCTGCGCATAGGTCTGATGGCTGCCTCACCAACCTTCTCACCAACCACCTTCAGAAGAGGGCTGTCCAGGGAGCATCAGATCCCTTCCCAGAGACCTCAAGCCTTTTGGGGCCATTCCCACTCATGGCTGCTCTTCCTTGGGTCAGCCCACGCTGTGGTTCCTGCTCTGGGAGGGCTGGGACACTAGGGTCTCATCCCCAGGTCAGTGACTTCTTACCTGAACAGCTCCTGGCAAGAGGCAGGAAAGAATGTGTCTCCACACCCATGTACTAGCTGAGGTTCTTCAGAGAAAGAGAACCAAAGGGGAGTGTGCATGTATATCTGTGAGTGTGTAAGTGTGTGTGTATGGGAGTCTACACAAAACAGGGAGGGAAACAGAGAGACAGATTCCCTGGAAGAAACTGGCTCATGTGGTGTGGGAGCCCACAAGTCTGCAGGGCTGGCTGGAGACCCGGGGGTGGAGCTAGGCAGCGCTTCAGCCTGGAGTGTGAAGGGCAGCTGGAGCCGAGTTTCCTCTTCAGAGGTTCCCTCCTGGGACCTCAGTGTTTATAACCTGTCTGCCTTCAACTGATTGGACAAGGCCCACCCACATTTTGAAGGCTCATCTGCTTTACTCACAGTCTACTTACCAATTTAAAAGTGAATCTCATCTAAAAAATACCTCCCTTGCGATACTGAGATTGGCATTTGACCAGACTCTGGATTCCGTGGGCCAGGCCGGTTTGATACACAATTAACCGTCTTGCCCCACAGGCCCTGGCCAGCCTCCAGAGAGACGCGGGTCCCTGCGGTCATGGGCTCCCAGCCCCGCGGCCCACCCAGCTCCCACTGTGTTCTCTGGTGCCTCTCAACACCCCAACAATGCAGAGAAGAAAACATTGCTAACTCTT
>SJYF01000191.1:4936129-4948040 GCA_006410515.1 Procapra przewalskii | reverse complement strand
TTGCACACACATGTGGGGTGTGTGTGTGTGTGTGTGTGTGTGTGTGTGTGTGTGTGTGTGTGTGTGTGTGTACATGGTGAACTCCTGCCAGAGAGAGGGAGGCTGGTCGGGACCTGCCAGAGAGAGGGAGGCTGGTCGGGACCAGCCGGAGTGCAGGAAATGCGGCAGCTGCCGCCTGTGCTGGTTGTGGTCCAGGGAGCAGGGGCTGCTTGCAGAGCCTTTCCCCAGGCCCGAGGGTGGGGCCGGCAGCCGTCCACTCGCACAGCCAGTGTGGGGCTCAGCAGGCTCCCCAGGGAACCCTGACGCTCTAACGACTGCCGGGAGGGGCCTCTTTAGGGCGAGGTCGTGTCCACCTCCCCCGGCGTGGTCAGACTCTTCCCGCTAACTGGCTCCAGCTGCCAAGAGAGTGAGTGACCGGGTGGATACAGGAGGCCAGCGCCGAAACCTGCTGCAGGCCAGGCTCTGAGAGCTGCCCTGGCCTTCAGGGTGGCCTCACCTCCTCCTGGAAGCCCCCTGGTTTTTCTCCCTATTCTGTGACAGCCTTTCCCAATCTCCCCACACCTGACCTCCGCTCCTCTCCCAACTTCAGCTGCCACCTGTGGCTTGTCTGCCCTGTGATGGACAGTTCCTGAACTCACCTGGGCCGCGATCTCGTGGGGCTCACTCTCTTACTTTCTGTCTGCGAGGAGGGTCACTCCCTGCTCTGGGCCCTCTTGGGGAGTCCCAGGAGATGTGTGGCTGTCTCCCCAGCTACTCCTGAGGAATGAATGAGGCAGACAGTTCTTTCTCTTGTCGTGTTACCAGAGTCAGGGCCGCGGGTGGGGGCTGGACAGGAGGGGCTGTGAGGGCAGCGGGGCCGGGCCTCCTGCTCATGGGGGCGGCGCGGCTGCGATCACAGGCTCTACTGACCCTTCAGGTAAAAGGAGGCACCTTTCCTCGGCTGCTGACTTTGATTCAAGTTTTGTTAAAAAAAAAAAAAATTTCGTTTTCATGAAAAGCAGCACAAGAATGGAGTTCAGAGTACTATGAGTTTTTCAGATATAACCGAGATTTGGGGGATAGTCCTCCTTTTATCGGCCACGCTGTTCCAGGCGCCCTGGGGGTAAAGAATCCGCCTGCCAGTGCAGGAGATGCAAGAGACACAGGTCTGATCTCTGGGTCGGGAAGATCCCCTGGAGGAGGAAATGGCACCCCACTCCAGTACTCTTGCCTGGAGAGTTCCATGGACAGAGGAGCCTGGCGGGCTGCAGTCCATGGCGTCTCAAAGGAGTCAGACAGGACTGAGTGACTGAGCACACACTCGCTGCTCCGGGAGGGATGGACTTGGCCGTCATTTATCAAGGTTTCCTTGTCACCCACCAGGTGCCGTCTCACTGAACCTTTCCAACAACCCTTTGAACCACAGGTTAATTTAAAATTTTCTTATAATTTCCCTAAAAACTAAACAAGAAGTGAAATTAATTTTAGCAATATATTTGACTCAATATATCCAAAATATTATTTCAATTTGTGAATCATATAAAAATTATTGTAAGCTATTTTATAGCCTGAGTATCTGAATTATTTTTTTATACTAAGACTTCCACATCCAGTGTGTATTTTGTACTCACAGCATATACCAGTTCAGGCCAGCCACGTTTCAAGTGCTCAGCTCAGTTCAGTCGCTCAGTCGTGTCCGACTCTGCGAGCCCAGGGACTGCAGTACGCCAGGCCTCCCTGTCCCTCAGCACCTCCTGGAGTTGACCCAACCTCATGTCCGTTGAGTTGGTGATGCCATTAAGTGCTCAGGTAGCCACAAGTGGCCAGAGGGCGCCTTAATAGACCTTGTAGGTTCAAGGAGTGGGCTCCGTAGCTATCTCAGTTTCATAGATAAGGAAAGTGAAGCGAGAGAGGGATTTGACCCAGATCGAAGTCCTCTAGGCCGCTGCCCAGCAGCTGCTCCAGGATTTTGGCTCCATTCAGGCAGGAACCTTCCCAGGGGCCAGGCACCACCTGTCCTGCAGCTCTCGAGTGACCCCAGGCTTTCCCTTCCCTTCTCCCGATGCCATGGGCACGAGCGAGGTCCCCTCTGGGGAGGTGTGTGTGCTCAGTTGCTCAGTCGTGCTCGACTGTGTGTGCGAGCCCGTGGACTGTAGCCCGCCAGGCTCCTCTGTTCGTGAGATTCTCTGGGCAAGAATACTGGAAGGAATAGCCATTTCCTTCTCCAGGGGATCTTCCTGACCCAGGAAGTGAACCCGCGTCTTGGCAAGTGGGCTCTTTACCATGAGCGCCACGTGGGACCTCCGGCGAAGGGCCCAGCAGGCAAGGCGACCGGGTCCCAGAGTCGGCTCAGGGCTGGGTTGGCCTGTGTCCCATGACTCCCGCCAGGGGGCAGCCTCGGGTCAGGAATCCTGCCTGCCGGGCGGGGCCTTTGCTGGGAAATCCAAGGGTTTTTCCAAGGGGCTCGGGCAGTTCCCGGGCCTGGTGAATCTTTCTGCAGTGGCGGGCTGGCAGGAGAGGGGTGCTCTCTCATTCAGCTCCATTACGTGCTCTCTGTGGAGGTCACTCTCCACCTCGGGCCCCTGTTGAGGGATCCTGGAGACGTGTGGTTTGGCCTCCCCCCGGGTCCTGAAGCCCCACGGGCGTGGCCACAGGACCACCAGGCCCGAGCTGGTCCCTGGGCCGCCTCTGTTGGGGGTGACCTAGAGCACAGGCGCGTGCACGCGCTCCGGACAGGGCCCAGCCCCCGCACACGCTTGTCCGCTTGTGGGGGCCCCACCAGAAGTGGGTCTGTGTGTCTTGTCCCTCTCCTCACTGACTTTTTTTAATGGAGTTTCGAGAGTTCTTACAGATCCTGAGAATGAGTCCTTTGTCAGATGTGTGGTCTGCAAATATTTGCTCCTGCTCTGCAAGTGCGTGTCTTTTTGTTCTTTAGGAGGTCTTTTACAGAGCAGGAGGTTTTTTTAGATTTTGATGAGAGTCAACTTATTCACTTTGTTTTTTAATGGACTGTGACTTTGGTGTTAAATGTAAGAACTTTTCCACCAAGTCCTAGGTCCTAAAGATCTCCTATGCCATCTTCTTTTAAGTTTTCTATTAGCACACTTAAATCCATGATTAATTTGAGTTGATTTTTAAAAAGAAATTGTGATGCTTAGATTGAAGGTTGCATTTTTTTAAAGTTACTTCCTTTAGGCTGTGCTGGGTGTTCGTGGTGCGAGTGGGCTTTCTCTAGGTGCGTGAGCGGGGGCTTCTCTTGTGCCATGCACAGGCTCTGGGCCTGAGAGCTTCAGCGGTGGCATTTGAAGGCTTAGTGGCCCCGTGGCATGTGGGATCTTCTTGGACCAGGGGTCGAACTGGCGCCCCTTGCATGGCAAGGCAGACCCTTAGCCACTGGACCCCCAGCGATGCCCCTGAAGCCTACTGTTTCTGCCTGTGGCCTGTCAGTTGTTCCAGTGCTGTTTACTAAAAAGGCAGTCTTGCCTGCACTGAATTGCTTTTTCGTCAAGAATCAGCGGGCTGCACTCAGCGGCGCTCTCCCGGGCTCTCTGCTGCTCCCTCCCGCTGCGTGCCTGCCCTCCACCCTTGTCTCCCGCTGTCACCGTCCAGCAAGGCTTGAGACTGAGCAGAGTAAATCTGCTCCTTTTATCCTTCAAAATTGTCTCAGCTGAGTTCCTTTGTCTTTCCACATGAATTTTAGTGTACTTTTTTCTATTTCATTCCCTGGTGGCTCAGCCGGTAAAGCGTCTGTCTACCATGTGGGAGACCTGGTTCAGTCCCTGGGTTGGGAAGATGCACTGGAGGAAACGGCAATCCACTCCAGTACTATTGCCTGGAAAATCCCATGGACAGATGAGCCTGATAAGTTACAGTCCATGGGGTGGTAAAGAGTCGGACACGACTGAGCGACTTCACTTTCACTTTTCTATTTCTACAAAAAATATTGCTGGGATCTTTGCAGGAATTGCATTAATCTGTATAGCAATTTAGGGAGAAATGACATCTTTACTATCTTGAGCCTTACATTCGATGAGAGAAGTTTGTCTCTCCACTGTTAAATCTTGTTTCTTTCTTTAGTATTTTGCAGTTTGCAGCATGAAAGTCCTCTACGTGTTTTGTTAGCTGTGCGTCTGTGTGAGTGTGCTAAGTCACTTCGGTCATGTCTGACTCTTTGCAACCCCACAGACTCCCCGCCAGGCTCCTCTGTCCGTGGGATCCTCCAGGCAAGCATACTGGAGTGGGTTGCCATGCCCTCCTCCATGGCTCCAGCCCAGGGATCACACCCTCAGCTCTTCATCTCCTGCGCTGGCAGGCGGATTCTTTACCGCTAGCCGCCACCTGGAAAGCTCTAGATTGGCGTCCTAAGGTTTTATTTTTAGAGATTATAAGTGGTATTGTATTTTTCACACAATAAAATAATATAACAAACACAGATACGGTAATACCACAAAATAATACACGTTTGTTTCTTTAAAAAAAAACAGGTTTGTTGATGAGGTAAAATTAACATCACACAAAATTTACCCTTTGGACGTGATTTCTGGTAAATTTACAGGTCGTACAACCATAACCGCAGTCCAGTCGCAGAACATTTCCATCACGCCGAAAGCTCCCCCAAGCCCGTTTAGCCCGCGCGGCTTCCACTGGAACCCCAGGAAGTCACTGGCCGGCTCCCTGCCTCCCTCGGTCTACCTTTGCTAAACGTTGGCGGTGGCGGAAGCCTGCAGTATTAGTGGCCCTGTGTGTCTGGCTTCACTCAGTGTGTTTCTGAGAGTCGCTCAGCTGTCACAGGCCTCAGTGCTTGATGTTTCAGCTGCTAAATAGTGTCGCATCGTCTGGATGGCCTCCGTCTTGTTCGGCCATTTCCTCAGCTGATGGGCGTTTACATTGTTTCCGGCCGGGGAGTGCTGTGGAGCTAATGCTCTGCACACTTGCATATTGATATCTGTGTGTGGACATATGTTTTCGTTTCTCTTGAATAGATTCCTGAGAGTGGAAATTCCCGGGGACGTGGAAGCTTCACCTTTTGTAGAAGCTGCAGACTGTTTCGCTCAGTGGCTGGACCATTTTGCATGTCAGCAGCAATGCGTGAGGGTCTCAGTTTCCCCAGTCTTCAACCACACGTGTTACTGACTTTCTGGCTCTAGCCATCCTGGCAGTGGTGGTGTGGTCCCTAAGTCATGTCTTCACTCTTTTGACTCCGTAACTGTAGCCCCCCAGGCTCCTCTGCCCGTGGGATTTCCCAGGCAAGAAGACTGGAGTGGGCTGCCATTTCCTTCTCTGAGGGGTCTTCCCGACCCAGGGCTCGCTCCACGCTCCCAGGGCAGGGGCCTGGGCTTGGTGTCTGGTCAGGGAACTGCAACCAGCATGCTGCAGCTAAGACTCGTTGCAGCCAAATAAAGAGATACAGATACTTTTTCAATGAAATACAATTGCTTTCTGTGTATCGATTTTAAACCCTGCTGCCTTGCTGAACTCATGTATTAGTTCTAACGGCTCTGGGGGGAGATCCCTTAGGGTCAGCGTGGTGCACACAGGACTGTGTCATCTGTGAGCAGCGATGGTTTCACTTCTTTCTTTGCAGCCGGGGTGGCTTTCATTTATTTCTTTTGTTTTATCTTATTTTATTTTTGCTTTTTCCACTGGCTGGAGTCTTCAGTATAATGTTAAATAACAGTGGCAAGAGCAGATATCCTTTTTTTTTCCCCAGTGTTAGAGAGGAAAATGTAGTCTTTCAGCATGAGGTATGGTATTATTCATACTTCTCATGGATTCCTTTATCAGCTTGAGGAAATGCCCTCCGTTTCTAGTCTGCTGTGAGTCTTCATCACGAGTGGGCATTAGACTCTGTCAGACGCTTCTCCTGCATCTGTTGAGGTTACCCTCTGGGTTGCCTCTTCTCTTTTGTCAGCTGGGAATATCACATTAATTGATTTGAGAATGTTAAACCAACTTTGCATTCCTGGAATAAATCCCACTTGGCCGTGATGTATAATCCTGTTTACATGGCACTGTATTCAGTTTGTACTATTTTGTTAAGGGTTTTTGCTTCCGTGGTCATAGGATATCGGTCTGTAGTTGTCTTGTGATGTCTTTCTTTTGGTGTCGGGGAATGCCCTCACAGAACGAGTTGGAAAATGTTTCCTCTTTCATTTTGTGAGAGATTCGGTATTATTTTTTCTTCAAATGTTTGGTAGAATTTATCAGTAAGGCCATATGGGATGGACTTTTATTTGTGGGAAGAATTTAAGTTACTAATTCAGTTTCCTTGCTACAGGTCCTTTCCAACTTTCGATTATTCCTAAGCCAATTTTTAAATTTTGAGTCTTTATGGGAATTTATTCATTGTCTCTAAGTTGTTTCTTTTGCTAACATGAAGTCGTTCATAATATTCTCTTGTAAGCCTTTATTTCTGTAGAGTAAGTGTTCTCACCTCTTTTGTTCCTGAATTTGGTAATTTATACCATCTGTCCTTTTTTCTTTTTTTGGTCAGTCTAGCTAAAAATTTGGTTTTTTTAATTTTTAAAAATTAATTAATTTTTTCACCACACTGCTTGAAAGATTCGCTGGAGAAGGGATAGGTTACCCACTCCAGTATTCATGGGCTTCCCTGATAGCTCAGACAGTAAAGAATCCACCCACAATGTGAGAAACCTGAGTTTGATCCCTGGGTTGGGAAGATCCCCTGGAGGAGGGCATGGCAACTCACTCCAGTATTCTTGCCTGGAGAATCCCATGGACAGAGGAGCCTGGCGGGCTACAGTCCATGGGGCTGCAGAGTCGGAAATGACCGAGCGAGTAAGCACAGCTCGGCTCAGCCTGTAGGATCTGGGTTTCCCCAACTAGGAACTGAACCCCGGCAACTAGGAACTGAACCCCGGCCCCCGGTGTTGAAAGCATGCAGTCCTAACCTCTAGGCAGCCAGGGAAGCCACAGTATTTCCTAAAAAGACGGCTTGTGGTCTCACTGATCTCCTCCTCTGTTTCTCTGCTGCCATTGATTTGTGATAGTCTTTATTTTTTCCTTCCTTATGCTTGCTTTGGGTTTAGTTTTCTCCTTCTAGCTTTAAGGTGGAAACGTGCCGATTTGAGACTTTTGATCTAGGTGTTCGGGACTGTTTGCTTCTGAGCGCTGCTTCCGTGGCAGAGCTTGCTATGCTGTTTCCACTTTCACTGGGGCTTCCCAGGTGGCTCAGTGGTAAAGCATCCGCCTGCCCGTGCAGGAGACTCAGGAGTCGTGGGCTCAACCCCTGGGTCGGAAAGATCCCCTGGAGGAGGGCATGGCAACCCACTCCAGTATTCTTGCCTGGGAGATCTCATGGACAGAGGAGCCTGGCGGGCTGCCGTCCTTCCGGGTGCTGACTGAAGCGACTCGGCACGCGTCATGCATTTTCATTCAGTTTGAAACATTCCCCGTTTTCTCCAGTGATTTCTTCTCTGACTCATGTTTTCTTGAAACGTGCTGTTTCTTTCCCAGGTATCTGAGGGTTTCCTGGGTGACTTTCTGCTGTTGGTTTCTGACTTGATTCCACTGTGGCTGGGACACGCTCTGTGCAGTTTCAGTCCTCTTGCGCGTCGAGGCGTGATCTGTGGCCGAGCGCACGCTCTGCTGAGGTGGTTCCAGGTGCCTCGGGAGGAGTGTGTCTCTGCCCGGCTAGGCCGGGTGTCTGTGCGCGTCAGGTCTAGCTGGTTGCAGTGTTGCTCACGTCTTCTCTCTCTTTCCTGACTTTCTGACGAGCTGCTCTATCAGTTACCCAGTGCAGGGTATCTCCACCTGCGTTGTTTAGTTTTTTCCTTCCAGTTCTGTCGGCTTTTGCTTCTTGTATTTTGAGATTCTTACGTTGGAGACTCAGCTTTTGCTTCTTGTATTTTGAGACTTATGTTAGAGATGCAGCTTTTGCTTCTTGTATTTTGAGACTCTTACGTTAGAGATGCATGCTCTTATAACTGCTGTATCATTAGGAAGTGTCTCCAGTCGCATGTCTAATCTTGGTGTCCATCTTGTCTCATGTTAATACAGCCACCTGAGTTGTTTTGTGGCCGGATGTTTGCACGTGTATCTTTTTCTGTCCATTTTCTTTCACCTATTTGTGTCTTTGAATCTAAGGTTTAGACAGTATAGAGTTGAACATTTTGTCATGCAAAATTTTTGTAAGACAGTCTGAAAGCATTGGCCTTTTGATTGGGGTGTTTAGACTCAAATTTACATTTAATGTAATTATTCACATAATTCACATAAATATTCACAAAAGAGAAGCAGGTTTGATCCTTGTGTTGGGGAGATCCCCCGGAGGAGGGCATGGCAACCCATTCCGGTATTTTTGCCTGGAGAGTGACATGGACATTCTCCTCCTCCATGGCCAGAGGAGCCTGGCACGCCGCAGTCCGTGAGGCTGCACAGAGTCAGGCGCGACTGGAATGAACTAGCATGCATGCACACACACCATTTTAATTTCTCTGTTTTTGTGGGTTTTTTTGTCTGCAACTTGTAGCATGCAGAATCTTAGGGCTCAAACCAGGGATGAAACCTTGGGTCCCCTGCATTGGAAAAGCAGAATCTTAACTTCTGGGTCAGCAGGGAAGTCCCTCTGTTGATTTTTTACAACTATATTTCTAATAGTTTTCTTAGCGTCTGCCTTGAGGTTTACATATGCGTCTTACCAGCATCTCCTGAATAATGCTGACTTAATCCCATAATGCTTATGACTCCACCTCCCTCCCCTTTTTTGTGCTGTTATTGTCATACGTGTTACATCTGTATCTGTCATGAATACAGTGGTAAAATTATTTATTATATTAACATACACAGTGTCATCCTTATTTAGTTACACAATCTTACATCTTTTAAAAAAGTTAAGGAATCGAAGTATCTTTACCGGGCCTTCTATCTACCGCACACGTCTACCACCCCAGTGCTCCTCATTTTCTCTGTAGATGTGAGTTACTGTCTCTTGCCGTGTCCTCTCACCCGGGAGGACTTCTCCTGGTCTTTACTGGAAGACAGGCCTGGCTGCGGTGTTTCTGCTTGGACTTTCTAAACCTGGGCATGTCTTCGGCTCGCCTTCGTTCGCGCTAGTTTTGCTGGGCATGGGATTTGGGTTGACTCTGTTTTCTTGTGCTGCTTTGAGCCTGTCCTCCCACTGGCCTCCCTGATAAGAAGCGAGCCATCATTCTCCTGTTCTTCCTGGGAATACGAGGCTTGTTTTTCTCTTGCTATTCTCACATCTTTTTTGAAGATTTTTTAGAAACAATTAGACATTGGATTTTATTTTGTTTTTGGCTGTGCCCCACAGCAGTGGGGGGGTCTTAGTTCGCCCACCAGGGGCTACCCGTGCCCCTGCAGCAGAAGGGTGGAGTCTTAGCCACTGGCCACCGGGGAAGTCTCTGGTTTCCTGTTTTCCCTCTGTGTTTGATTTAACCTTGTACTGTCCATGGGGTGGTGGGTGCAGTCAGTAGACCCATTCTTGTGTCCGTCGTTCAAGACCCAGATCCAGCAGACAACCTCAAGTGGCCCGTCCTGGGCTGACCCAGGGAAGGGAGAGGGGTCCAGAAGGAAGACCCTCTAGGTGCCTTCAGCTTCTGAGGGGGATCTTCTTCGCCTTAAGACCACAGTGCACAGGGGAAGGACAAGTGTCCAAAGAAAGGCTGGCGTGTGTTTGCAAAGGGGCGAGTGAAACGGTGTCCCTTCCTGCTCCGTGGTGAGGGGTTAAGGAAGGTGACAACTTATAGGGAAGATCTATGCCCGGGGACGGAACTGGCTGAAGGGCGTGTAGGCAGAGTGGCCAGTGGAGCAGAGGCTTGGAGGCCGGGGGCGTCCGAGCCGCGCGTACTCCTGTCAGCCTGGGAGCGGAACTGGGGGAGCGACCCGCGCCAGCTTGATGTGCTCACAGTCCCGTCACAGCAGCCCTGTCATTTTGCTGACACTCCCCTGCAAAGGTGGGAACCCCGCTCGCCATCTGAACGCCCCAGGCCCTGACTCAGAGCCCCATCCCAAGGCCGACCCTGACTTCCCAGCACGCTTCTTCCCCCTCTTCCCCAGGTGCCAAAGCCGGTGCCTGCTCAGGCCCCCGGGGCGGCTGAGAGCCCGGAGCGTGGGAAAGCCCTCGCCACTGTGCCCGCCGGGCTCCTGCGCGCTCACCACACTCTGACACCCAGACAATGCCAGCCTCTGAGTGGAGCCCTGGGTGGGCTGTAACCATGGCAAGGGCCCTGCCAGGCAGCGGAGCCAACTGCCCGTCCAGGGTCAGCCGGGCCTGCGGCCCTGGTTACCGCTTTGTCCCGTGGGCTGGAACTGGTCCCAGGCAAGCAGGCTCTGAAAGGCCGGCTGTCGGGGAGGGCAGCGCTCACCGCACAGGAGCGAGGCTCGGGGCTGGAGGGAGGGTGGCAGGCTGTCTCCAGGGTCCAGCAGGGTCCGGGCGAAGCACAGCCGGGTCAGGGTGCGGCTGGAGGCGCCTCCCACAGGGCCCGCAGGAGCATGCCACCTCCGCCACACACGCCCCCTCCGTACGCCCCTCCCCACAAGGCCCAGAGCCTGGCGCTCCCAGAAGGAGGCTGCCCCCTTCTCCAGGTTCCAGGAGGTTCCAGGCAGCTGGCCAGAGTACACAGGGTCCCCTCCAGCCAGCCCCTGGGCTCCCTTGGGGCCTGGATGGGCCACAGCCACTGGCTCTGCCCACTTCCCACACTACCTGCCTGCCCCCTCGGATCCCCTCCCAGACCTGCAGGAATCAGACACGAGTGTGGGCCTGTCAGGGCCCGAGAGACCCACCCCTCCCCAGCTGTGGGGGTTAGAGCACCCCCCCCAAAAATGGTGTTTACAAAACCCATGTTTGCAAGCACAAAGCCTCATTTGAAAGAAAGAAAAGAATGAGGAGGACTTCCCTGGCTGTCCAGTGGCTGAGAAAGCGCCTGCTAGCGCAGCAGCGTGAGTCTGCTCCCCGGCCCAGGGAGCTCCTGCATGCCGCAGGGCAGCTGAGCCCGAGCGCCACGGCCACCGACTCCACAGTAGCGGACTGCAAAACCCCGGGTGCTTAGAGCCACTGCTCCACGGCCAGAGAAGCCACTGCTACCCCTCTCCACAGCTGGAGAGAGCCTGCACGCAGCAGCGAAGACCCGGCACGGCTGGGAACAAATGTGAAAAATACTTTCAAAAGGAAGAAAAGCAGTGAAAATAGCACTAAATATATGTGTGTGTGTGTGTGTGTGTGTGTGTATACATACACACACACGTTTTTTCTAACAACATCCACACAAATATCCAGAAAGCTCTGAAATCATTGCCTGGGTTCAGATCCCAGCTCTGCCAAGGCCGTGCTGTGTGACCCCAGGCAAACATCTTCCCCTCTCTGTGTCTGAGATCCCTCATCTAAACATCGACAATGGGCCCGACCTCCGAGGGCTCTTGTGAAGATATGAGGTCACCGCTAAGTGTTTAGAAAAGACAGCTTCTCTGCCGAGCCCCTGGGGGTCCCAGGTCCCAGCCGTCACAGCTGTCACAGTTTTTACCACTGAGCCCTCTCTTGGCAAGTCCTATCTCCCCAAAGCTGGGCTGCCTGTAACCCCTGAAATCATCACCAAGACCCTAAGTGGGAAGGGACAATGAGCAGAGAGGAGAATGGGGGACATGGCGCAGACTCCGGAAGAGAGCTGCCCCTCCCCCAGGGAACAGGACCTGACTTTCAGAGGTGCCCCCCCCAAAACTGGGAGAGGGACCCCGCCCCCCTGGAGGGCCCCAGAGGAACAGCAGGCTGATGCCTCTCACCCATCCCGCTTCCTCCGCTCCCAGCTCTTCTCCCCTCTGCCTGGCAGAACCTTCTCAGCCCGCCACTCAGGGATCCTGGGCTGTCCTTCTCCTGGGGGAGGAAGACCTGAGCCCAGGCCTCCAGAGGAGCAGGCGGCCTGGGGAGGGGACGTTCCTCCCATGTCACCTCCCTACC
>SJYF01000191.1:4915935-4928943 GCA_006410515.1 Procapra przewalskii | reverse complement strand
AGCCCAGAGCTGCCAGATGCTGCCCCTCCCCCTCCCGGATGTGCGGTTTTGCCCCAGGCTGTTGGTTTCCAGAACAGGCAGCAGGGTCTCCACCCAGCTCCATGGAGGATATCCACCCAGACAGCAGCCTGGGCTGAGAGGCCCATCTCAGCCCTGGGCCCTCCCTCGCCAGGTGGCGCCAGGCACGGGCCTGGCGCAGAGGTGCCCAGACGAGAGATCCTGCCCCATGGCATAGCAGTAACCACCGTCGACCTGGAGTCCTGATGGCTCAGCGGGGAAAGAATCCGCCTGCAGAGCAGGAGGCGTAAGAGACGCAGGTTCAATCCGTGGGTCGGGAAGGTCCCTTGGAGGACGGCACGGCAACCCACTCCAGTATTCTTGCCTGGAGAATCCCATGGGCAGAGGAGCCTTGGCAGGCTACAGCCCACAGGGTCACAAACAGTCGGACGCAACTGATGCCTAAGCACACACAGCTTGGAGCTCAGTCTGTCTACAAGCAGCACCACCTGCCCTGGATAGACAGGCTCCAGCCATGCCACTGGGGAGGCTGGAGGCCAGGCTCAGGGAAGGGAGGCACGGGCACGACCCAGGGCGCTCCGCTCGTCTCGGCACGATCGTGGTCCCGCCTCAGCTCAGCCCCGCTGTGTGCTCGGTGCTTGCCGTTCATTCATCCCTCGGCCAGGTGGGGTACGTCCCGCATCACACCCAGACACCCGCTCAGTTGCTCAGCAAACGTCAGCTGAACTCTGTGCTGGGCCCTGAGCCTTGGTTCACAAGACAGACAGACAGCCACACAGCCTTTGCCCTCAGGGAACTGACGGCGTCTGAGGCAGGGGGCAAACACTGAAGGACAGGTCCAGCTTCACGTCACTGAACTATTATCATGATGCGAGCTCTGAACAGAAACTGCGGCGAGTGATCATGGTGTCTTGGGGGAGCCTTGACTGATAAGAGTTGGTCTGGGCAGACTTCTTGGAGGAGATGACATTGGAGCTGAGCTTAGAACGGAAGGCACTCAGGGGAAGGGTGTTGCTGGAAAAGGGAACAGTGTGTGCAAAGGCCCTGGGGAGGGAAAGGCCAAGATGGGAAGGGCGCTCCCCGCCCCACCTCTGCTGCCTGGCTGAGGTCCAGCCCTCCCTGGCCTTCCCTGCTAGGCCCCACTGTCGCCTCCCTCATTTGGGCTGGCATTGTTCCTGGCCAAGCTGCCCACGCAGTGCCAGGCCATTGCCTGTGCCTCCTGCTTTCCACCCCCGAGTCTCTTATCACCCAGAGAATCAACTCACGTGGGGGCACGTGGGGGGTGAGAAGGTTTTACCCCAGCCAGTGCCAAGCAGGGGCTGCCAGATCTGATGCCGCCTCCTCCCTGGCAGGGGCAGGCTGGTGGCCCAAAGGACGCTTGGCGCCAGCCTGGCCTCCCTCTTGTGGGAACCCTGCAGGTCTCACCTCTTGGGGCCACCCTCCTGCCCCACCCACACCTCTCACTCCGTGCATGCAGACGTGCCAAGTTGCTTCAGTCGTGTCCGACTCTCTGAGACCCCATGGACTGTAGCGTGCCAGGCTCCTTGTCCATGGGATTCTCCAGGGGAGAATACCGGAGTAGGCTGCCTTGCCCTCCCCCAGGGCTCTTCCGGACCCAGGGATGGAGCCCAGACCTCCCGTGGCTCCCGCACCACACGCTGCTGCTTCGCAGTGACGGCTGAGCCACCGGGGAAGCCCTCCCTTTCCCTCCAGGCCGTCCCTGCAAGCGGGAGCCAGCCCACCGGCCCTTGACCACAGACAGCCCCTGCCCCTCCCTGGGAGTCGGCTCCTCCACCAGAGGTTGCCTAGGGGGACCATGAGCGTCGCCCGTGAGCTCAGCTGGGCACGGACGCAAAGCTGGCCTTGACCCAAGGAAGGGACACGGAGGTAGGGCTCTGCATTTGAGCTACGGAGACCCAACACTGCTGAGGTTAAGGCTGGGGTTTCCCCCTTCCTGTCAGCAAATGGGGGCTCCTGCCCAGACAGGCTTCCCAGAGGGAGTGTAGGCCCACCCCAGTCAGGCCTCAGCCCCCAGGAGGGGGTGCCTGGCCCCCACTCTGTTTCACGACCTGTTTATAGATGCAGCAGCCAGGGCTCGGGAGCCCTCACCGGCCCAGGTTTCTGGTGGAGCTGCTGTTCTCAGTCACGGCGCTGCAGAAGGGGGCAGGATCTGGGAGGCAGGACAGAGCCGCCCCCGGCCCAGCTTCCCCCTGTCATTTCCCAGCTCCCACAGCTGCACTCCTCAGCTCTGTGTGTGTTACAAGGGCCCCCCTCCTTTGCGGTCCTCCAAGTGAGTTCACGTCTGTTCACAGCCCTGCTAGGCGAGGGCTTCCCTTCCATTTCACAGTTGGAGAGACTGAGGCTGCTGTGGCCCACGTGCATGTGTCCCTGGTGAGGCATGCTGGGCACAACTGCCCTGTCGAAGGATGTGCTCGGGAGACCTTTTGGCGGAGCTGCTTTGGGGGCCTGGGGCTGAGGGAGAAGACTCCCTTGGGCAGGGTGGGACGTGGCTGGGACTCCGGGGCCTCTTGGGCCTTGACCAGTACCAGCCAGGAGTTATCCCACGATGGCACCATCTTGCAGGAAGCTCAACCAGCCCAGACGGGCCTGCCAGAAAGGATGTCTGGGTGTGGCGGCCACTGGCTGGGCACAAAGGCCAAGGTGAGGTTTCTGCAACAGGACAGAGGCTGGGAGCCAGCTGAGCTGGGCAGGGCAGGACAGACCGGCGGACATCTGGCCTGGAGAGGGGACTGTAACGACTCCTCCAGATGGGCTCTGGGCTCCGGGAGCAGCCAGGGAAGCAGGCTGCACCAGGTTTATAAACAGACCCAGCAGCAGCCCCATTTGAAAGCGGAAGAGCTGGGAATCCAATTAGATGAGGAAGTGGCTGGGGGATCCTAGAGCTGCCTAAGATGGGGCTGGGGGTGCCTCGAGGGCCCAGGGTCCCCGCCCCCGGCACCAGGGCAGAGGTGGCAGCAGCTCAAGGGGACGCAGGACACGGGGCATGTGTTCCAGCCCCCGCTCTCTAGAGAACAACCCCCTGCGAGCTGCTCTGTGGCCCCGGGGGCCGGGCCCCTCCCAGGTGAGATGACTCAAGCCCATGCAGCCCCCCCCCCCCATCACTCACTCCCAAACACTCACAGAGCGCCCATTGCATGGCATTGAGGAGAGCACGACAGATGATAGGTAGCTGAACAAATACGTGGAGCGTTCTGGATAGTGATTTGTGCTAGGAAAAAAGTAAAACAGGATGGTAGCATTAAAAAAAAAAAAACTTGTGCAGCTCAATCCCATAGCCCCTGACTGCACTCAGCCTTTGAACACCTGAAATGTGTGAATTCAGATGTGAGTATTAAAAAAACACTATATTTACAAGACTTAGTGCAGAGAAATGGTGTAAAATATCTCATTAATGATTTTAGATCGCTATTCCAAATCCTAAAAGACGATGCTGTTAAAGTGCTGCGCTCAATATGCCAGCAAATCTGGAAAACTCAGCAGTGGCCACAGGACTGGAAAAGGTCAATTTTCATGCCAATACCAAAGAAAGGCAATGCCAGACAATGCTCAAACTACCGCACAATTGCACTCATCTCACATGCTAGCCAAGTAATGGTCAAAATTCTTCAAGCCAGGCTTCAACAGTATGTGAATCGTGAACTTCCACATGTTCAAGCTGAATTTAGAAAAGGCAGAGGAACCAGAGATCAAATTGCCAACATCTGCTGGATCATAGAAAAAGCAGGAGAGTTCCAGAAAAACATCTGCTTTACTGACTACGCCAAAGCCTTTGACTGTGGATCACAACAAACTGGAAAATTCTTCAAGAGATGGGAATACCAGACCACCTGACCTGCCTCCTGAGAAATCTGTATGCAGGTCAAGAGCAACAGTTAGAACTGGACATGGAGCAACAGACTGGTTCCAAATCAGGAAAGAAGTCCCTCAAAGCTATATATTGTCACCCTGCTTATTTAACTTATATGCAGAGTACATCATGCAAAATACCAGGCTGGATGAAGAACAAGCTGGAATCAAGGTTGCCGGGAGAAATATCAATAAGCTCAGATATGCAGATGACACCACCCTTATGGTAGACATCGAAGAACTAAAGAGCCTCTTGATGGAAGTGAAAAAAGAGAGTGAAAAAGCTGGCTTAAAGCTCAACATTCAGGAAACTAAGATCATGGCATCCGGTCCCATCACTTCATGGCAAATAGATGGGGAGACAATGGAAACAGTGACAGACTTTATTTTGGGGGACTCCAAAATCACTGCAGATGGTGACTGCAGCCATGAAATTAGAAGTCACTTGCTCCTTGGAAGAAAAGCTGTGACCAACCTAGACAGCATATTGAAAAGCAGAGATATTACTTTGCCGACAAAGGTCCGTCTAGTCAAGGCTGTGGTTTTTCCTGTGGTCATGTATGGATGTGAGAGTTGGACTATAAAGAAAGCTGAGCGCTGAAGAATTGATGCTTTTGAACTGTGGTGTGTGGAGAAGACTCTTGAGAGTCCCTTGGACTGCAAGGAGATCCAGCCAGTCAATCCTAAAGGAGATCACTCCTGAATATTCATTGGAAGGACTGATGCTGAAGCTGAAGCTCCAGTCCTTTGGCCACCTGATTTGAAGAAGTGACTCATTGGAAAAGACCCTGATGCAGGGAAGGACTGAAGGCGGGAGGAGAAGGGGACGGCAGAGGATGAGATGGCTGGATGGCATCACTGACTGGATGGACATGAGTTTGAGTAAACCGTGGGAGTTGGTGATGGACAGGGAAGCCTGGTGTGCTGCAGTCCGTGGGGTCACAAAGAGTCAGACACGACTGAGTGACTGAACTGAACTGAACAAAATGACCCTGTTTTGTATGTGTTGGGTTAAATAGGAATGCTTGCCCAATTGTGTCTGACTCTCTCTGACTCCATGGATTGTCATCTGCCAGGCTCCTCTGTCCATGGGATTTCCCAGACAAGAATACTGGAGTAGGTTAGCCATTTCCTCCTCCAGGGGATCTTCCCGACCCAGCAGTCAAACACGAGTGTCCTCCGTCTCCTGCGTTGCAGATGGATTCTTTACCAATTGAGCCATTGGGGAAGCCCTGGGCTAAATATAAGATAATATTAAAATTAATTCTACCCATTTAAAAACCTTTTTTTTTAATGCGGTCACTAGGAAACTTTAAATTGCATCTGTGCCTGCATTCCTTTTCTATGGAATGGCACAGGCTGAGATGGTAGGGTGGAATTCTTGTTCAGCCGCTCAGTTGTGTCTGACTCTTTGTGACTCCATGGACGCCAGGCTCCCTTGTCCTCCACTGTCTCCTGGAGTGTGCTCAGATTCATGTCCATTGAGTCAGTGATGCTATCTAACCATCTCAACCTCTGCCGCCCCCTTCTCCTTTTGCCTTCCATCTTTCCCAGCATCAGGGTCTTTTCCAATGAGTCGGCTTTTCAGAGGTCGGGGCTGTTTCAGCTGGAGCAGGAAAGGAACTCTCAGGGGAAGAGATGGCTGCCTTGAGACCTCCTCCTGAGAAGGGCCAGCTCAGGAGAGGCAGAGGCAATGACCCAGCCAGAGGGAACCTTGGATGCAAAGCCCCTGGGCTCAGAGCAGCGCGGGGGCTGGCGCGACCGGAGCCTGGGAGCACTGGGGGCTGGGGAAAGAGTGAGGCGACATTTAGAGGTGAGCTGAGGGCGCACCAGGCTGGGCTGGACCACGTGAGGAGCCTCCAGCGGCCCCTAAATGCAGGGGACTGAGCTGGTCTGGGGCTGCCCCTTCCCTAGCGCCCTCTCGGGGCAGCTCTGAGCCTGCACAGCCGGGAAGACCCAGCCAGTGCCCCTGCCTGGGACAGAGGAGGTCGGCACTGGTCCCCGTGTCTCCACAGCATGCTCCCGGCAGCCCTGCCTGGGCCAGACGCCACATGTCCTTGACCCGCTCAGGCTGACCCGCGCGAATGCGCTTGCCAAAACATGGGAAAGGCCCAGGGGAGCCGTCAGCTCCCGAAATAACCTTACACCAGTTCCAGGACATCTGTGGGGGGGCGGAGTCCCAGGACCCCGAGTGGTGACACCGCAAGCCCAGTGCAGGGCGGGGGCGGGGGGGAGAGAGGGGCCAGCAGGGAAGGTGAGGGCAAGGGAAACCCGGGGGCTGACGGAGACCCACAGAGGGCAGAGGCGGGGGGTGGAGAGGGGCATCCTAGACTGGGCAGCCCCGGCCCCTCCAGAGGGCCAGGCCCGGTGGGCCTCCGGAGCAGGAGGGGGCTGTGGCCCTGGGCTGAGGTCCGGCTGGGTGGGCAGCTGAACGGGAGGTGGAGTTGGTGGATGGTCAGTGCCGGTGGGTGGGGAGCCCTGTCTGACCTGGTTGGGTTCCCCAGGGCCTCAGAGGTTGTGAAGGACTCATCTCCTGGGCGCTCTGTGTTCTCAGGATGGAGACTGAGGCTCAGAGAGGCCGAGTTCCTGCTCTCAGGGGCACAGCAGGTGAGCACACCTTCCCCTCCACGTCCTTCTCACACTTGGTCCCCACAGCCCCTGCTGGCGGGGTTCCCCTGCCCTGGGTCCCCTGGGGCTCGTCCCCTGAGCAGTGTGGCCAGCATTTGTGACCGCAGCCCCAGCAACAACAGGGAAGGGCAGACCACAGTGGGCTGGCCCCTGTGAGCTGGGGAGAAACGGAGGCAGGGGCTGCTGCCTGGGGGGCCGGGCCTTTCCCTCCCCAGGACCCAGCTGGGAACTCGAGGGGTGGGAACTGCGGCGTGGTTTTTTTAAATTAAAGGGTCTTTATTGCAAGATCCCTGTTGCGATCCGCACTATCTGCCCGTCGTTCGTTCAACAGACAGTGATTAAACACTCGTTGCGTGCAGGGAGCTGGTGCCCGCGACGACGAGGTGAACGATGGAAGTGGAAGTCTAGGACCACCCGGCCGCGGTGGGCCCTGTGTGAGCACGCGGGAGGTGGGCACATGGACGGGGCTGGGGTCTGCTCGGTCAGGGTCAGGGTCTGGGTCAGGACTCTGCAGGCTCTGGCGTGTCCCCAGCCCACACGTCCCAGAGGAGAGTCGAGGCGTTTTCTACTGGAAACCAAAATTATCCATTAAACGACCATCTCCCCACCTCGAGCAGCGCTCCATCAAAGTACTGCTCGCTTTTTTGATGATGGAAGTTTTACGTGTTTCTTGACCCCAGCAAGAACTGAAGAAAGTGAGTGTCCACCAGGTACCCACGGGCGCAGCAGCAGAGCACGGGAGGGGCAGACGCTGAGGCAGGCGCCCGGCTGGCTGGAGGATGTCTGTGGCCCCGGCCGCAGTGCGTGTTCTGGACGAGGGCCCAGGACGGAGGACAGGAGAGGGTCCCGGGGAGAGGTGGGGACAGGAGCACGTGGTCAGCAGGCAGCCGGGCAGAGGTCTCCACGGGCGGCCGACTCCCCAGCGGAGAGTGGGCGGGGCCCTGAGTGGGACTGCAGCTCGGTGGCAGGAGGCCCGGGAGGCAGAGGGCAGGCAGCACCAGCGGGTGGGGAGGAAGAGGAGCCTTCCCTGCTCACCTCCTGGCGCTTCCTTGGCCTCTGCTTGCCCCAGGCCCTCCCTGCCCAGGACAGACGGGGGCTGGGGGCCAGCCCGCCAGGACCACCCCGCCCCATCCTCGCTCCTACTGCGGCCCCCGCTTCCCCAGGCTGGGTCGGGACACGAGATTCTTTCAAAAACATTTCCTTTGCAAAATAATCCTTCGAAATATGTTTTTGGAAACAGGCTCCTGATCAGAACAGGAAGAAGTTGATTACAGTCCCTCCCAGAGGGGCGCGGGGGAGGAAGCCTGGTGGTCAGGAACAGCAGCAAGGGCCAGGATGGCCACTCTGACGCCACACCCACGCGCAGCCGGGCCCCCTCCCCGCACCCCCCCTCAGCCCGAAGACGGGGAGATGCAGGCCCTGGGAGGCCCAGGAAGTGGCTGGGGACATAGGTTCAGGGCTGAGCAGGGCGCCCTTCCTTCACTGACACGTGGTGCCCATGTAGGGGCGTGGGTAGGCGTGTGCATATGTGTGGCCACGTGCCTGTCTGTGGGTGTGAAGGCGAGCGTCTGGACTCCCTGAGGACCTGGACAGGCCCCACTCTGGGCTGCCCTCTGGGTGTTTCTACACCAGTCTCAGTAAGCCCTGAGGCTCACCGCCCGGCTCGCGCCTTCCCTACAGGTGCGAGGGCTCTGGTTATGTCTGGGGCGTCCAAACCCTGAACCTCGCTTAGGGCCAGCGGTCTAACCACCCAGCTCTCAGCACCAGGGCTGATTTAAGTGTAGGCTAAGCAGTGAGCCCTGGGCCCCCTTCCACACGCCTGTCCCTCTGCTCGTCCGTCCACTCACCCGTCCATTTAGCTCGTGTCCTGTCTGTATCAACTTCCTGTTGCTGTCATAATAAATTACCACAAGCACAGTGGCCTAAGGCAACGCGAGTTTATCGTCTCATAGCCCGTGGGTCTGGCCGGTAAAAATCAAGGTGTGGCCGGGGCTGCATCCCTTCTGGAGGCCCCAGGAGAGGGTCTGTTTTCTGGCCCTTTCCGGTTTCCAGAAGTGCCTGCATCCCTTGGCTGGAGGCCCTGGCCTCCGTCTCCAGAGCTCGCTGTGATACCACTGAGCCTCTGCTTCCCCCTCACAGCTGCTCTGGCCCCCTTTTCACTTACAAAAGCCTGGTGGTCACACTAGGCCCCCTGGTAAGGTCCACGGAAAGCTCTTCGTCCCAGTCTCAAGATTCTTCACTTATTACATCGTCAAAGTCTTTCGCCGCGTAAGGCAGGAAACCCTCGGGGGTCGGGGGAAGGACACGGACGTCTTTGGGGGTGGAGGGGGCCACCATTCTGCAGCCTCATCCTTCCGTCTATATGAGCATCTGGTTGTCCATCCATTCACCCTCCTGCCGTCTCTCCATCTCTACGCCATTTATCCGCCTGTCTAGCCAGCCGGCCAGCCCAGCATTTCTCCAGCCGTCCTTTGATCCCTCTTGCCATCAGCCCCTCTGCTTCGTCTGCCCCCTCCGTTCATCTGGCCACTCGTCCTCCAAGCGTCCCTCCATCCGTCCTGACTCCCATCTTCCCTCTCTGTCCCCTGTCCGTCCACCCGCACATCCGTCCACTCACACGCTCCTCTGTCCATCTCTCTGTCCAGAGGGGGCAGAGTGCCAGGGGAGCAGGGTCGGAGGCTCAGCAAGGGCATGGTGGGGGCAGCGGGCGGAGCCCCAGGCTCTGCCTGGCTCAGTGTCCTCTCCTCGGAGCTTCGGTCCTTCCTGGAACCCTCAGTTGTCACCCCACCCCCCAGACGGATGGCTTCCTCTGCCACGCCTACCCGCTCGGGTGGGGGCTCCAGGAAGACAGAGGCCGCAGCTGGCCCTCCCGGTCTCTGACCCAGGCCCGAGGAGCTGGTGGGGATGGGGAGTTGGACCCGTTGACATGAGCAGGGCAGGCAACCCCCATTCAGGCACAGCCCCAGAGGCCGCAGAGGGTCCCCGCTGCCCGGATGGACCGATAGATGCCCGGAGGAGCAGGTCCTCACCGACTCCGCACCCCTCCCCATCCCCACCTCAGGAACAGTGCATGGGGGCCCTGGCTTCCAGGAGAGGCTGTGGGAAAGGCCCCTCGCAGACACTTCTCTGGCCTCAGGGTGTCTCACGGGGAAGTGCTGGTCACCCCAGGCTTGGGGAGAGGGCCCTGGCCCAAGCCCAGGATGACTTGATGGGGAAAAAATGCCCCCAAGAGGAGAATCAGGCTCTGACTGCCAAGACACTCCGGCTTATCACAGCCTCATCCCCTTTATCTCCCTGCTGGGACGAAGGAGGGAGGGGCCCTGAGCTCGCTGGCCACCCGACCAGGACTCCAGACCAGAGGGAGGACCCGGTCGACCTCACTCTCCCCTCTGGGTCTCACTGTCTCTGAGTCTTCATCTCTGACTCTTTTCCAACCACATCCTTCCTCTGGGGGCCTCTACAGCAGAGCGCCTGCCCTGGAGGCTGATCGCCGGGGAATCTGCCCTCATGGCCCACCCACCATGGACGTGGGTCACCTCCCCAGGATGGCCTCCTGCTGGCTGCTAGGAGTGACCTAGAGCGCTGAGCTCCAGGCAGTGACCCTCATGCATGCCCTCAGGGCCTACATCCCTGCCTGGATGCTGAGGTGTGGCCAGCCTGGGATCCCGGAACAGGACACTGTGTGGTCAGCACCTGTGACCCAGCCAGGCCCTGGGTCTGAGGCAGGCAGGCGCTTAAGGCCCTTTGGTAGGAGTGCTGGGTGGGTGAGTGGGTGGATGGTATGTGGCTGGGTGGGCTTGGACAGACAGCTCATCCCCCAGCCCGGCAAAGGCGGTCATCGTTGCCCAGGGCCCGCCTGCCCACCAGCCAGCTCAGTGCCCGGAGCTCCCACGTGACCCCCACGTGACCCCCAGAGGCGCAGGCCTGAGAGGCTGCCGCGGGTTCCTGGCGCGTGCCCTCCGGAGAAGCAGGCAGGAACGGGTGTGCCTGCCTCGTGGGCCAGGGCCCCGGGGAGCGGGGGCAGGAAGGGAGGCGGGCTGTGCCTGCGGGCATCCCGGAGGTCAGCCGGGGGGCAGGGCTGGCCAGGGTTGCTGGCAGCTCCAGGCTCCCATGTCATCCCAGGCTGCCTCCAGCCTCTCCTGGGTCGCTGGTCCTCCCAGTGTCCTCCCCAGACCCCCTGACCCCACGTCTAGGACCCATCCTGCTCCAGGGGAACCCCTGCAGCCTTGCAGACCCATGGGGGAAGGATCTGGACTGGGGGGGATACACATGGAGTCAGGATCTGAACCCCGAACCAGAGCCTCGCCCCCATCTTCATGACCCAGGGCTTCAGCGTCCCCATCCCCAGGCACAGCCATGTCCCCCCGCCCTCCCCACCCACGGACAGACAGGTTTGCCACCCCCACAGAGACTTGTGCAGCTCTGGGCCCAGCCAGGAGCCAGGCTGGCACTGAGGGGCCCCCGTGGTACCAGACCTGCCGTCCCGTCAATTGTCACCTCTGTCACCAGGGGAAGCACTGTCTCCGAGACCCCACAGCAGGCCCCCCAGGCAGGAGCCCCAGCAGGGCCCGAGAGGCAGCTGTTTAAGAGGGAGGGGCAGACGCGGCTGTCCCCTGTCAGAGGCCAGCATCCGGCTGCCCCCGGGGGGTTGGGGCCCCTCATCCGGCTCCTGAAGCCCCCAGAGCTGCCCCACGCCCTCTCGGCCCCCATAAGGCTAGGGAGTGGGGGGCTTGCGGAACCGCACGTTTGGGGCAGGGTCCAGGTGGGAGGGGGCTGGGGTTCAGCAAAGGAGGGAGGCTGGTAGGGGGCAGGGGCAGCAGCAAGGGTTGCAGCCCCGCCCCTGTCTCCAGGCTGCTGCGCCTCAGCCCACCCCACACACACCTGTCGCGCACACACACACCTGCTGCACGCCTCGCACTGCCAGCACTGGAGCTGGGCCGGGGGCACACCCTGGGGCTCTCAGCCACTCCCCAAGCCCTGGCCCACTCAGCCACCCGCCGCCGGCTCTCCCTTCCCCGGGCCGACAGAGGGCCTGCCTGGACCTAGTCCCCCATCTGGGCGGCGCGTGGGGCTGCTGAGTCTCCAGGGACAGCCTTGCATCTACCATCGAGGTCGGGTTTGCGGTCGCATGGCCGCACCCCATTCTCTCTGCGGCGGGGGGTGGGAAGGGGGGGTGCACAGGGCCACGCAGCAGCCCGCTCGCAGGCCAGGCCTCCTCTCATCCCCTCAGGCCCTGCCCGGGGTGGGGGCTGCGTCCTGTCCGTCTGTCCATTGTTCCCAGGCCAGCAGGGCCTGACCACCCCGCCCCCACCGCAGAGGAGGGGAGCCAGGGTGGGGAGGGAGGCCAGACCTGTTAACAAGCTCCTTCCCAGCCCCCACCCGCCTTAACTCCCCAGGCCCTTCCCAGGCGGAAAATTCAATTAGTTTCGAGCAACTGCTCTGCTGAAGAGCCAGAGAAAGGGGCAGGGGAGAAAGGGGATCCGCCTGGCGGCTGGTGTGTGTGCTGGGAGGGGGGCTGGGGGGCAGAACCTGCTCAAGTCCCTGTGTCTCTGCCGCGCCCCCGTCTCGGGTGTCTCTACACGGGAGTTTGTGTGCCAGTGCGTGTCCCCGGTCCCTGTGTGCCCACGTCATTGCCTGCACAAGCACGGCCCCCGTCGCCCTCAGCCCCCCCGTGTGCGCCCCCCGAGAGTCCACTGCAGGCTCTGGTTCCCGAGGAAGGAAGCCTGGTGGAGGAGGCAGCGCACACGGAGGGTGAGACCCCCTGCGAACGGCCTCCCGCCCAGTGCGCGCTGTGCCCCTCCATCCGGCTCCTCACTGGCCCCTCTCCTGTCCACAAAATTGCAGGCTCCCGGCCGCAGGGCCTTTGCACACACTGTCCCCAGGCCTGGCAAGCCTCCCCTGAGAGAAGCTTGTTCCGGTGTGGCTCAGTCCTTCGCCCTCCCATCATCCCCGGGCTTCAGCGAGCAGCCAGTCTCCCCCTGCAGGGCGTGTGGAGCAGTCCTGCTGGAGGTCTGTCCCAGTGCTCAGGGTGGGGCCTGGCACACAGGAGGTGCTCCAGAAATGATGACTGAGTGACGTACCAGGCCCACACAGAACCGCAGAAAACAAGTGTCCTGTCTGCCTGGAAAACTCCTATGCACCCTGCTGTGGCCCGGTCCCTAGGACCTCTTCCTTCAGGATGTCCACAGGACCAATAAGGAGCATCGCATTCAGCCCTCAGCCTGGAGGTCTGCACTTTACTCTGGCACCCATTATCCCGCCAGCATCTCCCTCTGCCCAGCTAGGTACCCCTTCGTGGAAGGCCTCTGTGTCACCAGAACGCAGGACAGGGCTGGGTCCACACCTGGCCCATCCCCTCATCCTGGCGCCCCCGTCCCCACTGCCCAGCCGGCCTCCTTCCTTCTGCCTCTCTTCTCCCCGCTCAGCTCAAGGGCCTTCCTGAGCCCTGTGTTGGGGGTGGAGAGGTGCCCACCTGAGCTGGGCGTACAGAGGGCA
>SJYF01000191.1:4860445-4873459 GCA_006410515.1 Procapra przewalskii | reverse complement strand
CCTACAAGGCCCCCTTGGGACCAGAAGCTCAGCCAGAGACACTGGGACTGCTGGACCACAGCCCTGGCGCCCAGCGACTGTCTCCCAGGAGATGGTTGCCAGGCGGCAGATGGAGGATGGCACTCCCTGCCCTCCCAGAAGCCAGCTGGCCCCAAAGGCCTCCTGCTCGGCCCAGCACCCCGGCTGGGCCTCACACCCCAGGGCAGGGCTCTCCCCTGCACCCCCGGCCGTAGTCCCTGGGGGCTGCTGTGCTGTTTGGGGGCCGCTGTGCTGTTTGGGGGCCTCTGTCCTCCCTAAGAAGTGCAGGATGGGCACCTTCTTGGGAGAGGCCAGGGCATCAGTGAGGCTGCAGGTGGCTGGGCCTGACAGGGCCCGACCACCCTGCTCACCGGGTGGGCGGCACAGGGAGCAGCCGCGGGCTGGCTCCAGAGGGGCCCTCACTCGCCATGGTCCCAGGGGCTCACTTCAGAGGGACTCTAAGGCCAGGCAGGCAGGGGTGTTCAAGGTCACACGGGGACACCAGCCAGGCCACAGCAGGGAGCCTCTGGAGGCCATCAAGGGCCTGCCAGAGAGACAGGTGCCAATCACAGGGTTGAGTGCTCATCTTAAGGTGCCTGGCATTGGCCGCAACCCCCACCCCGCCCAACGCTGCCCACAGCAAACAAAAGGGTGCTTGGGAAAGCAGTCTCGTGTGGCCCAAGGATCCTGCAAACCCCCTCCTCACAGGTCAGATGGGTCACTGCCTCCATACTGTCTGCAGGCTCCTCCCCTAAACCCTCAACCAGAACCCACCCAGTAAGGTCCCAACCCCATGCACTTCCTGCCCGCACTCCCGGGATTCTGCGAGCCCCGCCACCCAGCCCCAATTCATCCCTAGTTGGCAGCAGCAACCCCCCCTCTCCCCCAGCAGGAGGCTGCTCTGGTCCCCAGCAGTCCCCTGGCCAGCTTTCCACTCCACCAACCTCACACCCCCACCCCCAATAAGCGCACCTACACACGTCCTCTGGAGGAAACCCTCCCCTTCCTCCTCTGGAGGAAGCCAGGGATCAGGGGTGCAGGGCAAGGGGTGCCCAGGCTGGGGCCCTGAGACCACCCAGCCTGGCAGCGAGCGAGGCCATGCCTACAGGGTAGTCAGGACTCATCAAAGAGCTCGCAGGCCCTGACCACAGCTCAGGCGGAGCCAGGACCACCCACTCCCGTCCATCCTGTGATAAGTGTGACTGGCCAAGCAAGACCCCAGCACCTGGGGCGAGGCTGGGGCGGGGCTAGGGTGAGGGGGCACCACTCCTGTGGGAAACGTGGTAGGTGCCAGGGCCTCGCGGGCCCCCAGCAGACACACCCCCCGTCTGGAGGAAGCAGGGTGTGAGCCAGGGGCTGTGGAAAACCCAGGAAGCAGGCCCAGCGGGAGCAGCAGCGCAGGTCTGCGTGGGCGCAGCCCAGTCCAGCAGGTTAGGGAAGCGCGCTCCGGGCAGAGGCCACTGCAGCTGACCGCCCAGAGGGCGCCATGCCAGGCCCGGGCACTCGGGAGGCGCTCCAGGATCTCCTCTGGCTTTGCTTTGTTGTGGGTTTTTTTTGGTTGTTGTTACTGGTTTTCTTTCTTTCCTTTTTTGATTTTCCTTTTTAAACCACGAACCGTACTACCTTTATAATCACAACACAAACCCAGAAACGTGTTAGTAGCTCTTTTCAGCCAGGCGTGGGAGGCGCCTGGCCCGCATCCAGCTCCGCCGCGTGAGTCCCAGCGCGACTCCCTCCCGAAGGCCCGCTTCCCCTCCTGGGGACCGACGTGCCGGCGCCCTCCCTGGCCACCACGTGACCGGGGGAGCTGCAGTGCCCCAGGAGCAGAGGTTGAGGCGGGGGGAAGCCCTGGGTGTCGCCACCCAGGACCCCCTGCTGCTGGACGGGGTGGAGGGCTGCTGCCCAGCCCAGTGGGCGGCCAAGCCGGAGGGGCCCCGAATGTTGGGGTCAAACGCTGCTCCGCCTGCTGCCAGGAGCTGACCTAGTCAATGCCCTCATGCCTCAGTTTCCCCATGAGTAAAACAGAGGCAGGGCCGCACTGAGGGGGGCGTGAGCTCACAGATGTAAAGGCTGAGAGCAGCGCCTCCATTGGGGAGCCCCCCAGGGTGCCACTCCCATGCCAGCTCTGCCCAGGGGGCCAGGTCCCTGCTGCCAGAGAGGAGTCCAGGCCACTCACGGACAAGCCGTGTGCCTCCTCATGCTCACACACGCACGCTTATGCCTGAACATGGCCACACAGGCACACACGCTCCCTCATGCCTACACATGCACACTCACCCACGCGCATGCACGTGAAGGCGTTGTCCTGAGCCCCAGCAGCAGCGGGCGCAGCAGCCCGCGCTGGAAGCTCTGTGGGCATGGACGGGCCCGGACACCTATCGCAGGCACAGCCCTGCCATGGGCCCTGCAAGCTGCAGCCTGGGGGAGCAGCCGCTTCCCGCCCCCGCCAGCCCCACCTCTCAGGGCGGAGCCCACCTCCAGCCGGGAAGGCCTGGTCCGGGCCGCGAGGGTGAGCACGTGTCCTGGGGCTCAGAGAAGGACACCTGGGGAGGAGGGTGACTTCCAGAGGCTTCCCTGGGGACAGCAGAGACCCCAGGGGCCACAGTCTTCCCCTCAGCCCAACGCAAGGAAGCCGACCCCTGCCCTCCTGTCCGTCTGCCCAGCCCCAGAAGGCCCTTCCTGGGTGAGGGCGCTCCGCCACTTCTGCACTGGGCTTGTCTGCCTGCCGCCCCCTGTCCCCCCGTAGGGTGCTGGAAAAGGACATTCCCCGCTCTGGGTCTGAGGCCTGGCCTATAGTGAACACTCAGAAGCATGAGGCCCCTGCCCCCACCCTGAGCATGGACAGGGCAGTTTCCCCTTGGATGGGGCTCATCCCGCGCGGCCCCAGGAGGCAGGCTGCAGGGGCCAGGGCCAGGACAGACCCCTGCAGTCCCCACAAGGGTTGACATGGGTGGGGCCAGCCCTCAGGGCTCAGGGTCCCAGGCCTCTGACGCAAACAAGCCGAGCCCACGTGGGTGTGAGGGCCAGGGCAAGGAGGGGGCGCTTGGCCCCCAGCAGCAGCCTCCCCCGGCCCAGGGACCCAGCTTGCCCTCTGCCCTCGTCCTGAGGCCAGATTCCCAGAGAAGAGCCGTCCGTTGGCACTCCCGCGGGTGCCCCTCCCCTCCAAACCGCTCGGGGTCCCCGCTGAATGGGAAATGTTTGCTCAGCATCTGGGCTCTGACCAAATGGAATTTTCCGTCTGCGATGGAAGTGACGTCAGCACGCAGCCAGGCGCTGGGGCTCCAGTCCCGACCGCGGGCCACAGACAGGGCTGGCGTCCGCGCCTGGGGCGTCGCTGCGAGGCCTCGCCTGGACACACTTGCACCCACCCCTCCAGGCGCTGCAGCTGCCGTTTCTCAGCCCTGGACCACCTGGACCCTCCCAAGGCCCTGCAGCCCCTGCCATGGGGCGTGTCCACCAAGAAGGCTCGGGCCTGGCCCTGTGCCCACACGTTCCGCGGGCTGGGGGCCCCCAAACCCCCACCTGCTCTGGAGACAGTCGACGAATCGGCGCTTGGGGTCTGAATTCACTCCATCCAGGGCGGGCCCAGGCCCATGTCTGAGGCCTATTGGGAGAACCAATGAAGCCTCCACCTCCAACAAGCAAGGGGAGCAGGGCCAGGGACCCCAGGGAGCGGTGGGCTCCGTGTGCAGGCAGGTGGTCCCAGCAGGGTGCGGGGAGCCCCAGCTCAGCCTCAGGCCAGCTGGCTGCAAGCAGGGGACCCTGGCCTCTGAGGGGAGGGCCACGCTGTGCCGCCAGATGTTAGTAACAGAAGCCCCCGGCCCAGTGCTCAGCTCCACTGCAGATGGGAGAGCACCAGGCTGCGGGCCTGTCCCGGCCACCGCCCGCTGCTGGCCTGCTCCTTCGGCATAGCCTGGACGCAGGCGGCCAGCCTGTGCTGCACTGAGGTGCCCCAGGCCAGCAGGCTGGGAGGGCCGGCGCGCGGCCCCGGGGCAGCCCTTCCGTGTACACCACGCAAGGCGGGTCCAGCTGGGCGTCCTGGCAGCACGTGGCCTGGAGGCCTGCGAGGGGGCGCGCCCCACGCGGGGAGCTCGGCAGAACCGCGGACAAACTGCCTGTGAAACACCCGGTGCTCCCACCACACAGTCGCTAGGCCACCTGGCAGCTGACCCTGAGAGCTGGCCGGCCTGCTCAGCCCCTCTGCAGGCCACCACGGCTGGGAGACCCTCCCAGGCACGGCAAGGGAGAGTTGGGGCCAGCAGTCCAGGGGAGACTGGGCGGGCCCTGGACGTCCTCCAGGTCACGTGGCTAGTGGGCGGGGCAGGATCTCAGCCCTGGGGATATGACTGCAGCCTGAGGCCTCACCGCTGCTGGGTCAGGGGCTCTCCCAGGGCCGGAGCCCACAAGAAGGCCACAGCCAGCCGGCCTGCCCCCCGCCGCATGAGCCCTGCCCCATCTCATGCCAACGCTCTCTGGGAGGCAACCTGGCCAGCTGGTAATGGGCAAGGCTCCCAAGGGGAGGCGAGTCCAAATTCCACACTGCGAGCTCACGTGTCCACGCGCTGGCCACACCTGCCTCCCTGGGGCAGGGAGGCCGAACTCATCACACACAGGGCCCTCGGCCCAGAGCCGGCCCTCAGACGCTAGCACACAGTGTCCACACTCAGCACTGGGCCTGGCCCTGGGCACTGGGGGCGTGGGACCCCCAGACACAACTTCTGCTGGGCTGGGCAGGCGTCGGCCTGGACCCCTGCGGTGCAGGAAGGGCAGAGGCTGTGGGAGCCGGGCAGAGCAGGGGAGGGGCACAGAGGCTTCAGGGGGTGCCCCTCAGCCGCCATTGTGGGGTTAGCGGGTGCCAGCAGGGCTCACTGAGGCACGAGCACGCCCAGGGAGGGACAGTGAGGGCGGGCTGACCAGGACCAAGCTGGAAGCCTGCATCCAGGAGGCCCCTGGCAGCTGGGACCAGGCGGGGGGTCAGGCCGAGCCTGATCCCTGACGGGAGCGAGGGCTCTGCAGGATGAGGGCGGGCATGCGGGTGGAGTGGGGGGAGCCATGGGCCTCTCCAGTGCCTCCAGGGTCGGCCTCCCCAGCCCTGGTGCTGCCAAAGGCCCTTCTCCAGGGGAAGAGGCTGGGCAGGGGCATCCAGGAGGCCAGCCAGACCCCACACCCAGGCGCCATCTGGGAACCCATCGAAGTTCTGGCTAGAGCTCTGGCCTGGGGAGGAATGGGGGTCTCCTGCTGGGAAGGCCGCACGCCACCTGGCACTCCCCATTCCCCCAGGGTCTGGGCCTGAGCGCCCTGGCAGCCCAGCTGTATCCATGGCCTTGTGGGTCCCCAGACCACCCGGGGCAGAGGTGGCCCATCCTCCAGGCCAGGGGCCTGGGGCCAGTAGGACCCCCAGGGCCCCCCTCACTGACATAACGGAGGCAGGGCCAGAACCAGCCCAGGACTCCTGGGGAAAGTTCTGGAAAAGGCCCCCCTCACCTCCTGGGCCGGGCTGGGTGGGAGTTGAGCTGCCTGTGCGGCAACCCCACCCCCAGCACACTCGCTGTGGCTCCCACACGCTGGCCAGAAATTAAAAACAGATTTTCCACCAGACCAGGCTTGGGTTTCACAGATTCCAGGATGGTGAGCTCGTGCCGTGCCGGGAGTGTGGGAGGGGCCCAGCTTTCGGCCCGAGCCCCCCGACCCGGTCCGAGGTCCGGGCTGCCAGCGGCACCTCCCTTCCTCACAGCACGGCCCGCGCCCGGGACCGACCGGCAGGAAGGAGGTCAGGCTTGGGCTGAAGCCGCAGAGAGACGCCCAGCCCAGGACCACCCCCCCCAGCACCATAGGCCCGGGGCCATGTGCAGGGAGGCCGAGGCCCCGCCCTCACCCCGCCCGCTCGAGGAGGCGACACCGAAGAACCTGGCGGCTGCTGCCCTCGGAGCCGTGAGCACGTCTATTTCGGTCCCGGCGCCCTAACACTCCCAGCGTGACACCCAGAGACTCCGTGCTCTCTGCCAGTTGGCCTGCGGGCACCGGCCTCAGACGCGGATGGGTGGGCGCACCAGCGGGGCCAGACAGGAGCCCTGCCCCCCAGGGGCACCCGCAGTGGTCATGACCCAGGTCAGGGCGAGCGCAGCCAGAGCAGGGGAGCCTGAGGGTGGCCCCACAGCTGGTGCTCAGAGGCAGACAGAAGGGGTCACGCGGGCTCTGGGCAACCTGGCCTCACCCCGCGCCCTCAGCCAACAGGGGACATGCCTAGCCACGAGGGGGCCTGTGGACAAAACCAAGCCCCGTGAGGCATCTGCCCTCCGGGGCCCACCGGCCCCAGCAAGGGGACCCAGGAAGGGCTAGGGCACATGGGTGGGCACGCAGAGCCCAGGCCTCGAGTAGGGTGGGTGCGACAGGGCCAGGGGAGGGGGGTCACGAGGGCCCCACCCAGCCCATCCGCTCCCCCAGGCCCGGCCCAGGCGGTGACTCCACCCTCCCCTCGCCCTGTTCCCTGAGGGCACACCTCACACCAGACGCTTGCCCGGCTCTGGGTAAGGACTAGAGCGGCCTCACGGGCAGCTGGCACCAGACACAGGCCTGGTCCTGCCTCGGACTCTGGGCTGGAGGCCGGGGGGCCCGCTGCAGCCTTCGCAGCTGTGTCCACAGCACGAGGGACACCCGCTGCCTTGGCAGACGTCCACTGTGCCTGGGCCCTCCGGGAGTCCTGCTGGGCAGGCCTCAGACACAGTTCTGGGGGGCGTGTGCCGTCCCCATCTGCAGCAGGGTCCCCGGGGCAGGCCAGGGCCCTCGGTTCGGGGGTGTCCTCCAGCAGTGGGGGGCTCCCCGCGCTGGGCACCAGTGCCTGGGGTGCGTCATCCGAGCCTCGCCGCGCTGGGCAGGAGCCCTACTGTGTGTCAGTCCTCACCCCCCAGTACCCGGGGAAGCCCCCGAGGGCTATGGGTGCATCCCCGCGCAGCACAGGGCTGGGGCAGGCTCCCCGCAAACCCGGGAGACGGCATGGGCGCAGCTGGGCTCTCCTAGGGTCCTGCTGTTCCCACCCCCGCCCTCGGTCACGTGCCCCCAATTCCTCGGGGGCCACACGGGGAGCTTTCCACATCTGTCACCCAGTCCCTGGGCTGCAGATTCGGTTCCTCTTCCCCAGCCAAGGGCTCGGCAGAGTGCCCGTGGCCAGTGGGGGTCTGGTCCCATCTGCCCCTGAGTCCTCCTGAACTGGCATCAGTGGAGGGAACCAGGGAGCCTCCCAGCCAGCCTCGGACCCACACACGGGGCTGTGTCTGCAGGCAGGGGAGTGCCGGGCTGGAGCTGGAGGCTGCCTGTGGCTCCCTGCTTCTGATGCCGGCTGGCCAGCGGCCTGTTTCGCTTCTGCAGGGGGAATGGGGTCCACCCCCAGGGAGGCCGTGTGGCTTCTCAGAAACGTGCTTACGACACACAGCCTGAGCCTCTCAGAGCCACGGACACCTGGCCAGAGCCTGACCCAGAGCCCCTGGTCAGAGCCAAGACGGCTGCCCGCCCTCCCTCCACGTCCCCGAGGTTGAGCAGGACAGTGCTGGGGACAGAACCAGGAGCCCCGAAAGGCCCAAAGATGGGGCCCGGCGGAGCAGACCCTAACCCTGACCCACAGCACACCAGGCCCCTCAGCAGGCGCGGATCTGGGCAGAGGCAGCCGCCCCCCCCAGCACCATGACCCTGGCCAAGAGGCGCACAGCAGAGTCGGTCTCACCCAGCAGGGGTTCCTAGGCTCCCCCACCAGTGCAAGGGCCCCGCACCCCCAAAGCCCAGCACAGACGCTGTCCACACAGGGGCACTCAGCTTCCACACCGCCCCTCAGCGCTGTTCCTTTGGGGATGTTTCTGGCACTTGCAGCCTCGGAATCCTGACCTGAGAGGTGTGTGGCATGCTGGGCAAGCTAAGAACCCAGGACCAAGGAGGTGGCCCCCAGGCTCGATGTTTAAAAGCAGGTGCCAACTTCTAGTCTCAGGTGGCACCCTCCCCGGGTTTAAGGCAGGGACAGACTCCAGCTGCAGGGACTTCTTCCCTGTCTCCACACTCTTTCCTAGTCTCCAAATATTCCACAAAGGTGTCTTGCTTTCATACACTAGAAGAGAGGCGAGAGACGCAGATTCTAACCAAAGCAAATTTCCTTCTGAACATGGGGACGACGCAGAGGGCCAGCCTCACCTGCGGGCACGCGCAGACCCCACCTGAGCCAGGAATAAAGCCAGGTGCTGTGGTCTGTGAGAGGAGACCACCAGCCCCAGTGGGGCCCCAAGTGGCCCTCCAGGCTGGGCTCACCATCCCACCACCACCCCGGGCACAGAGAACTCCAGCTCAGGGGCAGCACTTTCAGACCAGAGGGACGCCCTTGTTCTGGGCTGAGGCCCAGGCTTCTCTCCGCTTCGGGGACTTTGCGTGTGCCTAGGACACTCCTCTCTGAGGTCTCAGCCACCTCAGGCTTATCTTCAGGGTCTCAATAGGAACATCCAGGCACTCAGGGCTTTAATAGGTAAACGGGCCCCACACACCGGGCTGCCCTGGAAGGTGAGCTGGTGTGCCCACTGCATACCACACTCCAGTGAGTCCTCACCCTCTGGGCATTCCAGGAGAGCGAGCGCCTCCTACAGGAAGCGTCCCCTGACTGCCAGGCTTCCGCGGGCCTGGTCGACCCGATCACAGCGCCACCCCACCAGGCTGCACGGTTCTCCAGCTCACACGTTCGAGCCTCTCCTGAACCAGCAGAGGCAGTGAGCAAGAAGGAGAGGGACAGAGGGCAGAGAGTGGGTTTGAACTCTACCTCAGGACACAGCAGGTGTGGGAGGCTTGGGAGGGAGGGGTTGGGAAGGGATGGTAGGAGTTAAGGGGGCAGTTTCCCCCACGTGGAACCCAGAAAGAAAGAAGAAAGTGAAGTCGCTCAGTTGTGTCCAACTCTGCGACCCCATGGACTGTAGCCCACCAGGCTCCTCCATCCACGGGATTCTCTAGGCAAGAGTACTGGAGTGGATTGCCATTTCCTTCTCCAGGGGATCTTCCCAACCCAGGGACTGAACGGGTCTCCCGCGTTGTAGACAGACGCTTTACCATCTGAGCCACCAAGGGGAGTGCAGAGAAGTGGTTAAACCCACCCAGGTGGGTCCACCTTCACACAGGTGGGAAGCTACAGAGCCCAGGCCTGGCGCCCCCAGCCAGGCGCCCCCCTCTAGTCTGCAGAGAAGGCAGGCTCAGAGGTCGCCACCCCCGCCGGCCTGCAGCCCTGGCGTGCACTGTGGACTCCAGACTGGCCTCAGACCACTCCAGGCCACAGGCCGCGCAACCGCCAGGAGGCTCCTCCCTCCTCAGGGGGAGTCCTCCCCTGCAGCCCCCCACCAGCTGCCCCGGGGTTTGAGGAGTCCTGGCACCCTGCCAATAGCCCAGCCCCCAGGGAGTCAGCCCAGCAGCCAGGCAGGTGAGGGGTGGGGGGTGGAGCAGCACAGAGCAGACCCCAGAGTCCCTTCCGCCCACTCCCAGCGCCTGCCAGCCCACCTGTCCCAACAGTCCCCAGAGAACCCTCCCTCCTGCAGTCTATCCACTCGGCAAACGTCATGAGCCCCCAAGAGGCAGACGGATGGGCCAGGGAGTCCCTCCTCTCTGGGATGGAGGCCTTGGGAACACGGGAGCCCAAGACCCTCAGTCCCCAAAGTAACCGCAAGATTTTAGGGTGCAAAATCCGATCCATGGTATTACAGAGGGTCCAAGCCCCCAGCACAGGGCCAGTCGGGGCTCTGAGAGCGCCTGTAACAGCTCTCATCAGCTTTTCATCCCTTAGTCACATCCGCTGCAGGGCCAGCCGTGGGGGACTCAGGAAGCCCCACAAGGCTGATTCTGGCTCCTCGAGGGGCAGCAACAAGAGGCCTGAGGCAGGATTCTGGTCTACCGCCCACTCACCACTCACAAGAGCTGACTCATCAGAAAAGACCCTGATGCTGGGAAAGGCTGAGGGCATGGGGAGAAGGGGGCGACAGAGGATAGTTGGATGGCCTCACTGACTCACTGGACATGAGTGTGGGCAAACTCCGGGAGATGGGGAAGGACGGGGAGGCCTGGCGTGCTGCAGTCCATGGGGTCACAAAGAGTTGGACACGACTGAGCAACCGGACAACAACCTGCTCACTGTGTGATTCCGGGCCAAACTCCTCATTAAGCCTCAGTTTGTTAATCCTCACAATGGAACAGTTATGCTCACCTTCCAGGCTTGTATGAGAAAAGGTCAGTGAAAGCCCAGTGAGCACCCCCACACACCGGGCTCCTAGCAGTGGCTGGCTGGCAGGGGAAACAGTGGAGCACAAAGGCTGGTCTCCCCAGGCCACGCCACCCCCTGCTCCTGCCTCAGGCCCCACCTTCCCCTGGATGGCCTCAGCAGCAGAGGCCCCCTCTCTGCACAGCGAGAAGAGGACGCCAGGCCCCTGCAGCCCAGGTGGGCGCCAGGCACAGACGGGCCCCCAGGCTGAGTGGGGTGCCCCGAGTTAGGAGGATGAGGGGCTCCCCATCCACCAGGGGGACGAGGGCAGCTGTCCCGCACCGCTAGCAGTGCTCCGCCAGGGGAGGCATGGGGAGGCCCCAGGCGGTGGCCCTCGCCAGACCATCACCCACCTGCCCAGGAGGGGAGCTCCGTGGGTGGCACAGCTGGCACAGAGCGGGAGCGTGGGGCCCTCACATCCCTCCCAACCCTGCAAAGGAGGCGCCCCCACCCGGATCTCAGGATGGCATGGGAGGGCAGGGGCAGGCCGCACGCCCAGGCCCAGCTCGCTCCACAGCCCCGAGCCGGCGGTGGAGGTGGCGGGGGATGGAGACAGGCTGGTTTCCACACCGTGAATTATTCAGTGGTTAATTCTGCTCCTCGCAGAGGAGGCGGGAGAGAGAGTGAGTCAGAGCCCTCCCACAGCGGGGCAGGAACAGCACTCTCTGAGGAGGCCAGGGCACCAGCCGTGATCCTCTCAGGGGCAAAGGGCCCTGCAGGAGGTCAGGCTCAGTGGGGGTCGGGGGGGCCCAGCCACCACATGGACGCCTGCACTGGCCAGAGGCATCGGCCTCTCGCTCACTTCCCATTGCAGGTCCAGGCAACTCAGGGGGCACTCCTAGGAGGGATGGCGGCCAGGTCAGCCAGGGTTGGCAGCATGTGCTGGCGGCAGCCCACGGGCCAGCGGGAAAGCTGTGTGGGTCAGAGACCCCCCGGTGCCCCTGGAGCTTCAGGACTGACAAACGGCAGAGAACTTCCTAAAGTAAGGTACACTGTCCTGCTCAGTGGCAGCAGAGCCTCGGGGCAGGTGTGGCAGTCAGTCCAGGGGGAGCTCCGGGGGTGCTCAGGAGTGGCATCGCCACACCCTGGTCAGCCCCCCCGGGGCTGGCCTTCTGCAACACGGCCTCCAGTTTTGTAAGAATGCTGCTGCCTTGGACATGCCCCGGCCAATCCCTCGCCCCCTTTCTAATCTGCTTAGAAACAGATCAGCAGGGCTGGGGAGCCAAGCACCAGGTAAGCGCTGCGTGTGGGGTGGCAGGACCCCTGCAGAGCTGGGGTGCTTCTGGTTCTCCTCCTCGGGCGAGGGAGGCCCTGAGGACAGAGCTGGACGACAGGGCTGTCTTGCGAGCAAAGCGGCTACCCTCCCCCCGACTCACCCTAGGGCTCTGCATTCATCACCAAAGAGGAACTCAGACATGCTCTGGGTGGCCAGGCACCCCAGCCACTGGCCTGTGGAATCCGGATCCCCAGGCAGGAAGGAAGTGCTCACAGCCTGGTGCCCTGGCCCACACTCAATGGCAGTGGCAGTGGTGGGGGTGGCAGTGGGGCCTGGCACGACCCCAGACCCAGGGCTCCACTGGTACAGCCTGGCTCCTCAGGGAGAGGGCTGCAAAGGGTCCGTGCCCACCCCCACCCCACAAGGTCTGCCCAGACTCAGCCCCTTCCCAGCCTCCCAGACCGAGGCCCATCTTTTGTCCCTGTGCCCAGGCCTCCCCCCGTCCCTTCCTCAGGGCCACAGGCAGTCGGATCCGGGAAGGCACTGTGTGTACACTCCATAGCTTGGTCCAGGCAGGGGGTCGTTACCAGCCGGGGAGGACTGGCATCCACGCAGACCACTCACACACCAAAATCCTGGCAGTGAGTGGCATTTCCCAGCTGGGGCTGAGGGGGCCAGGACTCCCTCCTGGCTGCACCACTGCTCTCAGGCATGGACGTGGTCTCAGAGCCCTGGGTCCTCTGGGTCTGGGGCTCTGCGGGCAACACCCACCGACTGCCCCTGCTCAGGGGCCTGGGGACACACTGACAGCAGGCAGAGGGGTCTCCATGGGGGGAGGGAGGCAGCGCCTCCTACCCCAGCCAGGAGGGAGGGGCTTAGCGACTCCAAACGAGAGGTCTGGAATCGGCAAGAGGGCTGTGGACCCTCCATGCGGGCTGGTGGGTGGTCCCCTTCGATTCTCCAGCAGGGGAACCCCGTGACCAGGAGGAGAGTCTCCAGAAGAACGGGGTGCTGTGCCCCACGAGGAGGTGTGGGCCATAATCCTGGATGCAGGGTCGGGGGGAGCCTTTAGACCCTCAAGGAGGTGGGACCATGCCCCTCGGGGGGAAAGGGGCCCAGGGTCCGCGGAGGAGGAGGGGGCCGTGACAGCCGGTAGGTGACAGGAAGCCTTTAGACCTTGCAGAAAGCGAGGGCCGTGACCCTGGGAAGGGGGATCGTGACCCGCGGGGAGGGGGGCCGGGACCCTCGGCACCGAGGGGCCGCGACCCGGGACCGGACCCCGCGACCCAGGGAGCCCGCGTCACCTGCTGGTAGTCGGTGTCCTCGGGCCGGAACTGGCTGCTGGTGGCCTCCCAGTGCAGGTCGAAGTGGGGCAGCCGGTGCAGGAGGCTCACCCACCAGGGCGCCGCGTAGCTGACCCCGGCCATGGCGGGCCGGCCGCGGGGGCGCGCGGCCGTCGCGGGGCTCCCTGGCTGGCGTGGGGAACGGCGATCAGCGGCCCGCCGACCCCGGC
>SJYF01000191.1:4840568-4855879 GCA_006410515.1 Procapra przewalskii | reverse complement strand
GAGCCCTTGGGGAAGCCCTGTCGCCTTCAGGGCTCAGAGCTCAGCAAGCCCAGCTTCCCCAGCTTGCCACTGCGAGGCTCAGGCTCCAAGCCACACCTTGACCCAGGAAGAACGCAGGAGCTGTGTTCAGGAGGCCTCCTTACTCGAAGGAGAGGCTGACTGTGCATGCACACACACATTTGTACAAACACCTGCATGCCCAGAGTCTCACTGAATTCTTGCAGGAGGCAGATGGCCACCCTCTCTGTTTAGAGAGGGAAAGAGAGACGTGGTGCAGAGACAAGATGGAGCCCTCCGTCCCTTTTTATTTCTGGTTTAATTCTCTCCAGTGCAACCCACTGAGAGATGGATCTCTAAAAGGCAGAGGTACTGGTTACCTTAGCGGGGCTTCCCAGGTGGCTCAGTGGTAAAGCATCCACCTGCCAATGCAAGAGACGTGGGTTCGATCCCTGGATCAGGAAGCTCCCCTGGAGGAGGAAATGGCAGCCCACTCCAGTACTCTTGCCTGGAGAATCCCATGGACAGAGGAGCCTGGCGGGCTACAGTCCACGGGGTCACAGAGTCAGACACGCCTGAGCAGCTGAGCATGCACACGCATGGGTTGCCTGCTGCTAGACAGCCAGCACTATATTTGTTCTCAGCGCCAGGGCGGCAGCTTGGGCCCGGCTGGGAGGCTGCGTCCCCGAGAGCCCCAGGTGCTCCTGGGCTGCGTGCTCAGCCGGCCTCCTTCCGGCGGAATGTGGTGCTGACTCAGCGGTTCCCGCGGCTCCGGCTGGCGACCTCGGGCACCCTCACCTGGAGTCTCAGGGAGGCCAAAGGGTGCAAGCCAGAGGCCCGAGGCCTGGTCTGCTCGCGTCCACCTTCACGATGCTCCGTTGGCCAAAGCCAGTCCCAGTGCCGAGGGGTGGTCAGGACAGGACCAGCAGGACAGACGGGGGTGTGGGTGCAGGGCCACGGCTAGGACGGTCTGGATTCGGCGGACTCTCCACAACGGGGAAGGACTTCGCCAAGTCCTGCTGCTCTGCGGGATGGTCCTCGGTCCTCGGTCGGCTGGTATGTTCCGCTCCCCACTGGGGGCCTCAGGGAGCAGCTGCGAGAGGGGGGTCTGGAGGCTGAGGCTCCTGGCAGCCTCCCACACTTCCCTCCCTCTCCAGGAGCAGGGGGGCTCTCTGCCACCCCACCCCCACCTCATGGGCTGGGATCCAGCGGGAAATGGACTGCGCCTCACAAGGCCCTGGACTTTGGAAGTAGCCCAGCAGGGCAGGCGGGCAGAACCGGAGTTCACCGCCCCCATCCCTGCCTGGGGCCGTGGGTGGGCTGACCACACTTCCCCATCCAAACCCCGCCAGCTGCTCCCAGCCTGGTGACACTCTCCCCTCTCCAAGAGCAGAGACCCTTCCACCGCCCAGCAGCTCTCCAAGCCTTGGCCTCCGCGGCTGCAGAAGTCTGTCGCTCTCCGGGGGTCCTAGGGGCCCGCTGGAAGGGGCTGTTCAGAGCTTGGCCCAGTCTCCTCCGCTCCCTGTAACCTGGGTACCCCCCCCAGCCGCCTCCAGGGACCAGCTCAAGTCACTGGTTGGGGGAGGGCTGCCCTACGGCCGGGAGGTCTCTGCCTTGCCTGGTAGACAGAGGCCACTGGCTTCCATGTTGTGGGGAGGGGGGCGGGGACCTGGGTCCCCAGATTCAAAGCTGGGCCGGACAGAGCTTTTTCCCTCACACATGGGGAGGCCTGTTTCTCTGCCAGGGTGGGGCCTGGGGGCCTACGGTGAGCCAGTCTCCTCCCACGTCCCCAGGACGAGTGCCTCTCCTGGGGAGCCCTGGAGGCCGCCCGCTCCCCAGGGACATGTAACCCCAGCCTGGGCTCAGGGGAGGAGGCCCCCCACCGTTCCAGCCACCAAGAGCTCGGACAGGAGGGGCGCTCATCCACGTGCCGGGAGGGTCCCCCACCGCCGGGTCCCTGCAGAGGGTGGGGCTGTGCCCATCTCTCGTGGGCCCTCCCTGGCTCATGGAGCCTCAGAACCAAAGTCGCTCACACCTGCCCTCCTGCCCCGCCTGCCCCATCCCTCCTGGAGGGCCTGGTGGGCGGCGTCAGGCAAGGAGCAAGGCCACAGCTTCCACGATGAGACCCTGTCACAGGATGACCACACGTAGTGAGATGGCGACGTGTCCGGGATCGGTGCTCCGTGCGTGTGTCCAGACTCGACACCATCAAGGCCTCAGAGAGCAACCCTGGCCGGCACAGGCCCGTGCACGGCCCCCCAGAGACACAGCGACTCCAGCAGCGCCTGGGCCCCGACCTCCGGGGCGGCCGATGAAGTTTTCCTGACTCAGTGAGGACCGGTACCGGGACACCCAGGGCGCCAGGCATGCCATGTGGAGCGGCCGAGGACACGTCCTTGCTAGTCGGAGCCTGACAAAACGCAGTCCACTGGAGCAGGGAGTGGCAAAGCACTCTGGTATTCTTGCCTTGAGAACTCCAGGAGAACCCCTTCTTACAGATGGGGTAGCTGGGCCCCCCCCAGGTCACTGGGCAGGATGGCCGGGACTCTCGGCTGGGGGCCTTCTGCCTGTGGGTTCAGCGGCCCCTTCCTCCCCAGACACCCCAGCTGGTTCTGCGGCGTGGGCGGGGGATGGGGCAGAGCCGGGGGTCCCAGCAGGCCTACCTGCCTGCTGCCCAGGGCCTCCCCTGCCCTCTGGGCTCACTCCACTCACAGACGCACCCACCCTCCTGCTCCCCGGGGGCCCCATCCGGAGGCCGTCCCCTGTCCCGGGGCCCCGGGATGCCCTGAGCACTCTCTTCCCTGCGGGGGCAGCCGAGGGGGCAGCTCCGCTGGGCGCCAGTGGCCACAGCTGGGGGGCGGGCAGCATTCACAGGCTCCTCAGCAGCCCGTGGGGCCATCATGTGCCCTCCCAGCAGCCAGCCTTCCGTCCACCTTCTGAAATGCAAATCCAGCCCCGTTGTTCTGCCAACAGCCCTTCCCCGTTCCCACGGCTCCCAGTTCCCAGGGAGAAGGCTGAACTCTTCAGGAAACGTGCCAGCCGCCCCCCTCCACCCCGCCATCTCGGCCTCTGGTGGCCCCCGCTGCTCCAGCTGCCCCCTGCCAGTTCTGTCTCCGGGGTGGGAGGTGGGCGCGGGCTGATGGTTCCCTCAGGCAGGAAGACGCCCTCCCCACCTGCTCAGCCTCAGCCCCTCGCTTCCTCTTCTGGGTGTGTGTTGTGTGTTGGTGGGGGCTACAGCATGTTACTGACCCTCTGGTCACTGCCCCGCTGCCCTGCTGAGGAGTGCTCAGCCAGAGTCCTTCCCACCTGGAGCCTGGCACCTGGGCAGGTGAGCATTGGGCGGGGAAGGGGGGTATCCCAGCCCCCCCAGAGCTCAGCCTGGGTGAGAGGCAGACTCGCCCGCAGATGAAATCCACCGTGATTCACAAAGCGCCTTCCTCCCCCAGCACCCAGCACGCCGCAAACGTGCAGGAAATCTTAACACACGGGGAATGAACTCGTTTTGTGAGAGCACAAAGGAGGGAGGGGCTGATCCCCGAGAGCTTCTCAGCAGTGCGGGCTGGCTTGGTGGAGAGCACATTCCTGGCTGGGAAACAGCCCATGTGAGGGGCTGGCTGGAGGCAGGGACGGGCCTCATGTTTCTGGAAAGGGCGGGGAGTTGTGGGCCGAGCTGGGGGTGGAGGGGATCCGGGCGCCACGTGGAACATGGAACTTGAGTCTGTGGAGGTGGGGGAGAAGGCGTGTGTTTACACTGGGCTTTACACCGGGGACCACAGAGGCAGTGTGGGGACACCCAGGGCCAAAGGACCTGGTGCTGGAGGAACAGGGAGGGGACGGCTGGCCACCCCGCTGCGTCCAGCCTTCTCTTCCTCCTCAGTAACACTCTCGTTCGTGTTGAGTGTATTGCTACCTAGAACCAAGTACGGTATTTCCAGGCTCCCTTGTAGCTGGATGTGCAACTGTTCTGAGCATCAGGATGTAAGTGGAGGTGTTCTCAAGCGAGAGGATGCCCCATTTTACCTTCCTGCTGGCTGAAATGCATCTGCTGTGGCTGGAGCTCAAGCAGCCACTGTGCGCCGTGAAGCCTTGTATTCAGAAGGGGGAGGCAACGGCGAGAGAAGCGGAATCCCACAGTATTTGTCCTTTTCTGTCCGGCTTACTCCGCTGAGCATGGTGTCCTTCAGGTCCATCCAGTATTGTACCAAGTATCAGGATTTCTTTCCTTTTTAAAAAAATCCTTATTTAGGGAGTTGCTTGCTGGTCCAGTGGCTGAGACTGCGCTCTCCATGCAGGGAGCCTGGGCTTGATCCCTAGATGGGGAAGTAGATCCTGCTTGCTACAGTTAAGAGTTTTCATGCCTTAACTAAAGATCCTATGTTCCAAAAGTAAGACGTGGTGCAGTCAAATAAACAAATGCTGAGAAAATAAAAGTACCCCTTTATTGGAGCAGAGGAAGGTTTATTGCAAGGCCACGCAAGCAGATAGGTAGCTCATTCTCTGGGAAGCCTCCAGCTCCTCAAGGGTTTTGGCAAAGCATTTTTTCCCCAAACTTTAAGCTTTTTGTTTGGGGGTATAACCGATTTATATTTATTTGGCTGTGCTGGGTCTTCGCTTCGGCCTGGGACCCCTTAGTTGCGGCCCGTGGGATCAAGTTCCCCGACAGGGATGGGACCTGGGCCCCTGCAGTGTGAGCGTGGAGGCGTAGCCACTGGACCCCCAGGGAAGTCCCTTCCTTCATTTTAAAGGCGGAGACATATTCCACTGAATGGATGGACCCTGTGAAGGTGGTCTGTTCACTCAGCAATAGGCCTGGCTTGCTTCCACCTTTGGGCTTCTGTGAATGATTTTGTGAACACTGGTGTGCAGATGTCTGTTTGAGCCCATGCTGTCAGCTCTTTGGGGTGTAGGTGGAGAACTGGGATTGCTGGACCACATGGTGAGTCTACGGACTTCCCCCGCAAGAGCCCGCCTGCCAGTGCAGGAGACAGGAAGCAGGCTCTGCCCTGGGCCGGGAAGACCCCCTGGAGGAGGGCATGGCAGCCCACGCCAGTATTCCTGCCCGGAGAATCCCACGACAGAGGAGCCTGGCGGGCTGTGGTCCCCGGGGTCACAAAGACTCGGACACGACTGAAGCCGCTGAGCGTGCCTGCGTGGAGGCCGTGTTTGATTTTTCAAGGGGTCACCACACGACTGTCCTCAACAGCTGCCGTCATCTTCTATTCTCGCCACCAGGGCACAGGATCCCACCGCCCCCTCTCCTCACCAACACCTGTGAGCTTTCTTTTTGTTTTGGTAGTAGCCGTGCTAATGGGTGTGAGGCCCGTGAGTGTCACTTTGGAGATGTCCAGACGTCTGAAGAGAGACGGTGAGGCGGTGGCTGGAAAGCCAGGCGGGTGAGGAAGACTCGTCGAGGGAGACGCCTGTGGCCGTCCTCGTGGAAGGAATAACCGAAGCTGGGGGTGATGTCACCCTGCGTGCATGAAACCAAAGTCTGTGTTGTTTTATATGATTTCAAATATGTGTTGCCAGATTAATGGGTCACGAGCAGGCTGGCTTTCCCGACGCGATCCACCTCCATGGAAAGCACCACAAGTTCAGGTCAACCTCTTTTTGTGGGCGCCTCGGGAGAAATGGTGGCGCTCCACACGCGTCGCTCCCAGAGGCTTCAGTTTAGAGTGTGTGTGTGTGCACACCGCCTGTGTGGTTGCGGCGGTGTGTGGGGCCCGGCATCACCAGGAGCTGGGCAGTGCCCTGGGGCCCGAGGGGCACCTGGGGGCTCACAGGGGGCACAGCAGGAGCTGGGGCCTCAGCTGGGCTGCCGCTGGGGTCTGGGGACTGCGGAGGGTGAAGAGGCTGGGGGACGCGGTAGGGATGCCTGGTTCTGGCTCCAAGATCCAAGCAGCTGTGATTCCCTGAGCTGGGGCCGCTGGCGAGGGGCAGGTTAGGGGCAAAGGTAAGTTAGCGCTGGGCTAGGCCAAGTTTGAGGCTCTGGAGAGGCTTGTGTGCAATCGTGCACGCCCACACTGAGGGTTCTGGGTGTTGGGGTCAGAGTCCCGGGGACACCCATGTCGACAAGTGGAGGAAGGGTCAGCACAGGCCAGGGTGCCCAGTGCAGAGAGAGGGGCCGTCCCCATACAGGGCAGGAGACCCTCTGAGCTGGACGACAGCGCACGAGGCTGCTGTGACCAGGGACAGCAGCCTCCTGCCATTTCCATGCGCTGCGCCCATGGCCCCCCTACCCCCCAGGCTGCCAGCTCTCACCCCTGCAAGCCTGGTCGGAAGGGAGGGGCCGGAAGGCGGCCTGCATGGCAGCCAGGAGCCCTGGCACACACTGGACCCACCGCTTTGAATCCGGGCTGTTCTGGGCTTCATTAACGAATAGCTCAGGGGCACCCCGTCTCCCTATTCAGATAGGACACGGCACCATGGAAACGTCCCCCAGGGCCCCAGGCAGGACCGTCTAATGGGGCTCCCGGCAGGACGGGCAGCACTGGCCTCGTGGCAACCGAGCAGAGAACAAGGACCTGTTCCTCACCCCAGTGTTCACATTCTGGACCCAACGGCAGCTGAAAGAAACCAGGGGTTTGCATTCCGACATTTCCTCTCTCTGTTCCTCTGCAACTCTGAGGAACCTCGTATTTAAAATCATCCTGGCAGGGCCGGCAGGTTACAGTCAGCCCACAGCCTCTAGCGAGGCTCAGGTGCTCCTTTGCAGACCAGGCTGGGACCACCTTGAAAGGGAAGAGCTGGCAGGCATCAGGAGAGGGTCCCGTGTGTGTGCGCACACGTGCGTGTCCACAGATTCACACCCGCGTGCCACCTTTCTTCCTGTTGGGGGGTGCATACTTCTTTCTCCTCCCACCATATCCCCTTGAGGCTGCCTCTCTGCTGCCGACCCTAGCCTCACACGAGAGTGGGCGCCGCAGGCTCATGGCCGGGCTGATGTCTGGCGAGCTCTGCTCTCCTCTGCTGGAGCCTCCTGAGGCCCAGCCCGCTCCTCTGACAGCGCCAAGTCTCCCAAATGAACCGCTTGCCCACAGGGCACAGGGCGACTGGCTTGGGCTGGCGCTGGAGCCAACCAGCCAGCCCTGGAAGGGCTTCAGTCAAGTTCAAGGGCCCGGCAACCCCCGCGAGCCAGCCAAGACACACAGGTGCAGCTCGTGCTGAGATTTCCCCACAAAATGTTGGAAAACAGTTATTTTTCTAGAAGCCAACTTTTTGAGGGGTCCTTGGCATCTGTGTGATTCCTAAGTAAGTTATTCCTCCTCTGCTCCTAAAACAAAAATTAAATAGACTGGGGGGGAGAAAAACCCCTCATTTTCACGTTGTCATGCTCATGCCCTCGCTCACAAACCAGGATGAGAAATCTGATGGGTGCCCGAGAGCAGAGCCTGCAGGGCAGGAAGCTCACTGCGGGGCCCCCACCCCCAAGCCTGCGCTGCGCCCAGAAGCCCAGGAGCTTTGGCGACTGCACCCCCGAGGGTCATGCATGAAAAGCCACAGGTCTGCGGGGCAGTCCAAAGAGACCCGCCAAGCAACGTTTCTTTACAAAAGTCGATACAGCCCAGAGGAAAACCTGATCCCTTCCAAAGGGTTCACGGATAAGTTGCCCATAAGGTTGGGAAACCCCTATACACGGCCGTCACCAGGGACAGGTGAGGCACCCCTCCCGCAGAGGCTGCCTGCTGGCTTCACCCAGCGACTCCCTGGCAAGTGAGACTTCTAGCCCTGAAGGAGGCTTGCCTGGCGCTATTAGCTGCTGGCAGACCCAGGGGAGCTCAGGGAGGTCCACCCCCGCCCCCCCCCCAGTCCTGCGGCAGCAGCCAGCCGACCCAGGTGGGTGTGTACGCCCACCCTCCGGTCCTCAGAACTTCTGAAAGCGAACACTGCTTCCCAAACCACAGCAGGGATTGGACTAACTAGCTTAGGTGGGTTCTCGCGCAATTTAAATATTCAGCCCTTGAGGCGAATGTGGCTTTCCCAGAGGGTATTTACTTCTCAAGAATGAAGCAGAGCTCTGCAGCGCTGGCCCTAGTCCACCTGGCTGGTGGCTGTCCCTTTCCTAATGCACTTGGTCTTTCTGCTGGGACCAGCGCGCTGGTCTGTCTGCGGGGCGCCCTGGTGGGGCAGCGCCAGGCAGGCGGGCACCGCAGGAGGCAGCCCTCTAGCCCAGGCCCTAGAACCCCAGCCCGAGCCCAGGGCCCTGCAAGCCCGCCGGGCACCTGGCATTCCCCAGGGGACGGAGCCGTGCGGTGTCAGAGGACCGATCCCAGCCTCGTGGTCAGCCCCTTACTGAGGTGGCTGCAAGACTCTGCTTTTCCTACATCAACGTGGCTGGACTCTAGGAGCACAGGCTGAGAGATCTACGTTTACAATCCTCAGGGGCATTTTCTCGGAAAACTCAGGCTCGGGGGCTGACTTCGCCCAGCTTTGCTGATGGCTAGCCTGCTGCACGCGGCCTGGTCTCCAGGCCCTGGTGGGGGTGGGGGGGCATCCTGAAGGCGGTCTCTCTGCTGCAGGGCCCAGAGCCTTGGGCTCCTGAGAATAAGGACTGAAGCTGAAACGCCCGGTTTTGAGTGGGCACTGGGGAGCGGGACCCCAGGGAACGTGCAGGCCCACGGGCACTGCCCCCACCCCCTTGGGGCGCCTCCTAAGGGCCTCAGCTGAGCCAGCACCCAGAGAAGAAGCAGATCCGGTGGACGGAACCTGGCCAAGGTCAGCCGGAATCCAGCCGCGGGAGCCACCAGTCCAGTCGGGGAAACAGACAGAAAACAGTGGATTTGGCAGCTCCAGGCCAAATAAAGAAAAAAATAACTCAAGCCTGGTTCCCAGCTGGCATTTTTTCAAGCTACTGTATGAATAGCACCTAAGTGGTAAAGGGGGCCGGGGGTCCCCAGAGTGACTTGGGGTGGAAGGGGCTGGGCTGGGAGGTCGCCCCGCACGTGAGCCAGAACCACAGAGTTCCTTGGGCCACACACCTCGTCAGTGCTGGAGCCAGAAGCTTCTGACCACAGTGATGAGGCCCAGAAGGTTCCTGAGAGGACACATCTGAGCTGGAGCCCCTGAGGTTCAACACCAGGAGCTGTGGTGGTGGGGCTGGGGGTCAGGCTGGGGGTTGGGGGGACAAGACCCCCAGGGCGTGGGCAGGCCCCTGGGCTCAGCTGAGAGCCGGCTTTTTGCCGTCAGCCCTCCCTGAGCTATGTGGCCCGCCCCGGGAGAGGTGGCGTGGACGCGCGGCAATGGCTGGGCAGCAGCCTTGGGTGTGGGGTCCCGGACGCCCTCAGGCTCCCCCCGTCAGCCAGGGCAGGCGCGAGCTCCTGAAAGGCCCGTATGTCCGCTCCCGGCCCGGGCTGCGGCCCCTCGGAGCCGGGGTCTGCATGCAGCGGGGTCACGGGGCTTGGGGAACAGCAACCCCCCTGCACCAGCTGTGTGCTGCAGAAGCAGCCTCGATGCTGCTTCTGTGACTGTAATTGGGATGTTTCAAGGCTTAATCTACCCAGTGACCAAACTACCCCCCAACCCCTGACTGGGGTCAGTGCCCCAAGGGGGAAGGTGGCAGAGGGAAGGCCTGTGTAAGGTGGCAGAGGAGAGGTCTGTGTGTGGAAGGGCGGCGAGGCACACGGGCCGTCCGGGGGCCCTGGCGTTGCCGGCGTCTCCAGAACAGCATTCTGTCTCAGGGATGAAGAGACTTCCCCGACCGGAGGCCTGTCTCCCCTCCCTCGCTCTTCCACAGGCACAGCAGGAACATCCAGCGTGACCCGCTGGCGGAGCCGTCCAGAGGGTGGCAGAGTGCCGTCGCTGGTGCCGCCGGGTTCCAGCCACAGGGGCCGGAAGGGGCCGTGTGGACTGTCTCTCTGGGCCCCCACAGCCCTCCAGTCCGGGGAATAAGTCTGCGGGCTCTGAAGATCACCGTGGGAGGGGCAGCCAGGGGTCGGAACGGGGCGACCTCTTCCCAAACGTAAAGGAAAGGCCTTGCGTTCCTTCAACAAACAAGCAAAGAGGCAAACAGAGAGAAGAGGCAGGGGAGGCTGAGGTGTCCAGTAGGCAGCGTTCTTTCCCTAACAGGATACATTACTCTCCAATCTCAGTGCCTGTCCTCTGAGCCTAGGGTCCCTGACAGGCGTCATGGCGTGCAGGCAAGCCCGGGCCTAGGGCGGGGAGGCGCTCTTCTTCGTGGGCAGAGACGGCGCTAGGACGATCTCGTCGGAGTCGTCGGAGTTCATGTCCTCCGCGGCTGTGGGCACCGTGCGCTGCAGCCCCAAGACGGGGGGCTCCGCTGAAACAGAGACGGGGGGCGTCACGGCCACGCTCAGGGCCCGCAGGCAGATGACCAGCCTGCTCCCCACCTCACAGCCACCCCCCGAGATGGGGGGCTCTGCTGAAACAGAGGCGGTGGGGCATCACGGCCACGCTCGGGGCCCCGGGCGGACAATTGGCCCGCTCCCCACCTCACAGCCACCCCCCGAGACAGGGGGCTCTGCTGAAACAGAGACAGTGGGGTGTCACGGCCACGCTCGGGGCCCCGGGTGGACGATTGGCCCGCTCCCCGCCACACAGCCCCACCTCCACGCTCAGCACCAGCAGGTTGGCACCTGCGAAGGGAGGGGACCTGAGGCTGTGGCGGGAATTCTCCGCGAGCCGCCCTGCTGGCACAGTCCTGGGGTCTGGCGGCCGGTGGCCCCAGCGTCCACGGGAGGACACGCGCCCCGAGGCGGAGGGGGCAGGGCTGGATGGGAGACTTGGGGACCACTGTGACGTCCACTCCTTTTCCCACACACGTCTACGCTCTCCATCCCCCAGGTGAGGCGAGGCAGGGGCACCGCCTGCGGGCCTCCCTGCAGACTGCCTCCAGCTTCCGTGGCCTCTGGACAGGGAGCGAGGGAGGGCCGGGTGCCTCGCTCTCACTGCTCCGCAGAGTGGAATGAAAGAGGTGCCCATCCTCGATCTGAGCTAAAGGACGGAAGGAAATGAGGACCCAGCTGCTCTGCACATGCTGTGACTGGGCCAGCTTTTTCTCCGCAACTTCCAAGAAAATGATTAAAGTGGAAGCTTCTGAAATTAAAAACTTCAGTTTTCGAGGTTATCTTCAGTTATTTTCCTTTACAAATACTCTCACAATCAGATCAGAGAAGGATTCACTGTCCAGTTTTCACGGAGACTGCTCCCTCGTGTGAACAGGAGGCCTGACAGAGACCTCCGAAGGCGCCCTCCAGGCGGGAAGGAGCAGCCACTTCAAAATGACATGTTTCATGAGAGGAGAAAACAGCGGCACGAACAGACGCTTCAGCCCCGATCGAAGACTCTAAAGGCCATGCAGCGTGGGGTCTGCTGACATCAGAGTGGTTTTTGGAGGAAAACTGCCAGCATTGGGAGCTTGATGAGTGGAGGTCTGGGAGGGGATGTCCAAGTTGGCAGTGTGCCAGCTGACAGAGCTGGGGGGTGACTGAGCTGGACAGAGGGCGATTGCAAACGTGGGGGCTCCCAGGTCGGTGAGGACGGCTTTCTTACCCCTCCTTGCTGTCCTCTGGAGCTCTGCCTTCAAATGGGCATATCGTTCCTTTTCTCCTTTACCTTTAGCTTCTGTTCTTCCCTCAGCTGTTTGTAAGGCCTCCTCAGACACCCATTTTGCCTTTTTGCAGTTCTTTTTCATGGGGATGGTCTTGATCATTGCCTCCTGAACAATGTCACAAACTTCAAACCTCTGTCCATAGTTCTTCAGGCACTCTGTCTATCAGATCTAGGCCCTTGAATCTATTTGTCACTTAGGGATCTGATTTAGGTCACACCTGAATGGTCTAGCGGTTTTCCCTACTTTCTTCAATTTAAGTCTGAATTTGGCAATAAGGAGTTCATGATCTGAGCCACAGTCAGCTCCTGGTCTTGTTTTTATTGACTGAATAGAGCTTCTCCATCTTTGGCTGCAGAGAATATAATCAATCTGATTTTGGTGTTGACCATCTGGTGATGTCCATGTGTAGAGTCTTCTCTTGTGTTGTTGGAAGAGAGTATTTGCTATGATCAGTGCATTTTCTTGGCAAAACTGTATTAGCCTTTGCCCTGCTTCATTCTGTACTCCAAGGCCAAATTTGCCTGTTACTTCAGGTATCTCTTGACTTCCTACTTTTGCATTCCAGTCCCCTATAATGAAAAGGACATCTTTTTTGGGTGTTAGCTCTAGAAGGCTGTAGATTCTCCAAGCCAGGCTTCAACAGTACGTGAAAGGTGAACTTCCAGATGTTCAAGCTGGATTTAGAAAAGGCAGAGGAACCAGAGATCAAATTTCCAACATCTGTTGGATCATCAAAAAAGCAAGAGAGTTCCAGGAAACATCTACTTCTGCTTCATTGACTACACCAAAGCCTTTGACTGTGTGGATCGCAACAAACTGTGGAAAATTCTTCAAGAGATGAGAATACCAGACCACCTGACCTGCCTCTTGAGGAATCTGTATGCAGGTCAAGAAGCAACAGTTAGAACTAGACATGGACCAACAGACTGGTTCTAAATCGGGAAAGGAGTGGGTCAAGGCTGTATTGTCACCCTGCTTATTTAACTTATATGCAGAGTACATCACGTGAAATGTCAGGCTGGATGAAGCACAAGCTGGAATCAAGATTGCTGGGAGAAGTATCAATAATCTCAGATATGCAGATGACACCACCCTTATGGCAGAAATCAAAGAAAAACTAAAGAGCCTCTTGAGGAAAGTGAAAGTGGAGAGTGAAAAAATTGGCTTAAAGCTCAACATTCAGAAAACCAAGATCATGGCATCTGGTCCCATCACTTCATGGGAAATAGATGAGGAAACAATGGAAACAGTGAGAAACTTAATTGTTTTGGGCTCCAAAATCACTGCAGATGGTGACTGCAGCCATGAAATTAAAAGACACTTGCTCCTTAGAAGAAAAGCTATGACCAACCTACACAGCATATTAAAAAGCAGAGACATCACTTGGCCAACAAATGTCCATCTAGTCAAAGCTATGGTTTTTCCAGTGGTCATGTATGGATGTGAGAGTTGGACCATAAAGAAAGCTGAGCGCCGAAGAAATGATGCTTTTGAACTGTGGTGTTGGAGAAGACTCTTGAAAGTCCCTTGGACTGCAAGGAGATCCAACCAGTCCATTCTGAAGGAGATCAGTGCTGGGTGTTCATTGGAAGGACTGATGATGAAGCTGAAACTCCAATCCTTTGGCCACCTGATTCGAAGAACTGACTCACTGGAAAAGACCCTGATGCTGGGAAAGATTGAGGGCGGGAGGAGAAGGGGAGGATAGAGGATGAGTTGGTTGGATGGCATCACCAACTTGATGGACATGAGTTTGAGTGAACTCCGGAGATGGTGACGGACAGGGAGGCCTGGTGTGCTGCAGTCCATGGGGTCGCAAAGAGTCGGACACGACTGAGTGACTGAACTGACTTCCAGGTCAGATGAGCCTGGGAGGGCAGGGGACTCGGCCACGGGGTCCCACACTCACCGGAGCAGGGTGGCGGCCTCGGCGCGCCGTCCTCTGGAGCTGGCCCTTTCGCGGTCTCCCGGCTGCTCCCCTCGCTGTCTCCCCGCCCTGCAACGGCACGCAGACGGAGGCGCTCACCTGCACAGCCTTGCGGTCACACCACACGTCCCCCCCCTCCTCGTGTCTTGGTCAGAAACGCGGCTCCTTTTCTAGCTCTTCCTTGATGGGAAGCGCCCTTCCCTTCCTACAACCCCTTTCCCCAGCTCCATCTTTGCGACCTCAGGGCTCGGCCCTGAAAGCCCATCTCGGGAGGCTCCCCCCGCAGGCCTTGCTCCTGAGCCAGGCTGCAGACCGTGCTATCGGTCCAGTGACCGCTCTGACCCCGAGCACAGCTTCTGCCCATCTCTGGCCTCATGGCCCACGCAAGTACAGACGGACCCTTCCCAGCTAGAGGAGGGAAGAGCTTGGAGGACAGTCGGAATCAGCTTTCGGGCCAAAACCGACGGGCAAGCGGTCTTGTCCCGTGCTCTGTCTCACACAGGAAGGCCCTGTCGCGAGTGGACGTAGGCCTCTCCTGGGGCGGCCGCCCCGCCGCTCCAGGGGCTTCTGCACTGACGGCCAGCGGGTCTTAAGGAGGCAGAAAAGGAAATACAGTTTTGCTTAAAAGCAACAAACAGGAAAAACACTGGCCCAAAGGAGGGAAACCATCTCACTCTGGTTAGAGCTGAGAATGAAAATCAAAGCCACGAGGCTTGGACCGCGCAGCCTGTGGTCACCGACCCTGGACCCGGCTCCGGGCCCAGGCCCTTGACTGACGACTACACAGGCGGGTTCCCAGGAGGCTAGCAGCTCTTTTGCCATCCACCTCAGAAGGCCAGCCACCCTCGTGTGAAACCCAAACAAAATGCACCTACCAGGAGCGGCCGCAGGGCGGGGTGGAGAGGAGGGGGCCCTGGGGGGCAGCCGGGCGGACCTGTTGGGAACTGCGGCAGTGCTGGCTCCGGGGCAGGGGGCGCTGGGGAGAGAGACACCTGCCGGCTCAGACCTCATGCAGGCCAGAACCAGGCCGGCAGCTGGGGCCCCAGAGCCGCGGCCAGCATGGCCAGCTGGCACCCGACGGGCCCAGGTCCTGAGATGTGGGCTGTGGGGGTTCTCAGACGTGCCCCCCCACCTCCCGGTCTGGGCCCTGACCGGAGCTCGGCCCCTGGCCCGCAGTCAATGCCACTCGGCCGAGTCGACGGCTGTGGGGCTCTGAACCCTTGCAGAGGCGGGTCCAGTGGGAAGGGAGCAGTGGACAAGAGCAAGGGCGGGTGAGGGGAGCCCTGACGACAGCCCCATCTTCCTGACCATGGCTCAGGCCTCGCTCTCCTCCAGGAAGGAACAGGGGCTCAGGACAGGCCGCAGCCAGTCTGCAAACCGGTGGCTCCCAGAGCCTCACAGAATCTAACGCTTCCAGCAGGAGGAACGGTTCCAGGAAGGCCTCCTCTGAGGATGGGAGCCTGGGGCCCCAGCAGTGAGAGGCGGGTGTAACACGCTTGGTCCCTCACCCTGTGCCCCCCGGATGGCAGCCTGCCCCCTCCACCCCCTGTGGTGTCTGGGCACAGGGGCCTGCAGGTGGACCAACCTGTGCCTGGCCCGTGCCAGGTGTGCCCGGAAGGCAGACTGGATGATGGTGACGGCCTCCTCTTGCCACGGGTCTCCCTCGGCCTGGGCAGTGGGGCTCGGGATGCGGGGCTCGGGCGAGTCCTGGGGTGCGGGGATGGGGGGAGAGAACCGTCTGAGAGCCCTGCCCCCTCCTGCCTGGTGAGGGCCGCCACCCTCGACCCTCAGCGCGATCTGATTCAGGTGGCTCCCCTC
>SJYF01000191.1:4780125-4797273 GCA_006410515.1 Procapra przewalskii | reverse complement strand
GCTGCAGGGGCTGAGCACCTTCTAGGCTGAGGGACCCCAGAGGAAGAAAGAGGATGGCGCCTGGGTCACACAGAGCCTGCAAGCTTGGGAGATGGCGGGCAGGGTGGTCTTCCTCGTGGCTCGTGGGGAAGGCGGGGTTTCATCCTCAGATTCAGGGAGTCCTTGAAAGGCTCTGTGGCCACGTGGCTTCAGCCGGCTCTGGGAGTGTGGTAGGACAGGCCGTGGGAGGCCTGGCCTGGGGCTGGGGGCCGTCGAGGGGTGTCTCGGGGCCCGACCAGATGCAGCCTGGCCTCAGGCTGCCTCTGCCTTCACCTGGGACCTTCTCCTCATCGCCTTCCCCAACCACCCCCACCCTTCCTGTGCCTGCCTGGAGAAGCTTCTGGACTGTGGGCTCTGAGGACTCAAAGTGGCCACAAAGCTGGGACCCCCTCAGGCAGGGCTCTGTGTGGCCAGGGCCCCGGGTCCTCACAGGCCTACCCAGGGAGCCCATGGCCTCAAGGTCTTCTACTGGACGCTGGGCCTCCTGGGTCTCCCTGTGGGGCAGGGTGGCTCAGGTCATCTGTGGGGGTGAGGACACCCCAAATCCCAGGGAGATGGCCTCAGGTGGGGTCCCTGGCCAGATCCCCACACCCCGAGCCCCCTGGGTCCTCCCGACACGTGCTGGGCCGCTTGCGCTGGGCTGGGGTCTCAGGTCAGAAACCATCAGAGTGAGTGTGGATGGCGTTCCTCTCCGCGATGCCCATGTCCCGGCTGCTCCATCAGCCCTTGGGACTGCCCAGGTGGGGGTTGGGTGGCCTACATACTACGGTGAGGAGCTGGGTAGGGCTGAGGGGAGGCCCCTGTCTGCGTGGAGTCAGCCCTGTCACCGCTGAGCAGGATGCAGCCTCGGTCCTGGGAACCCCCGCGCCTGCCCTGCCCTGGGCACCTGGGGACAGAGCTGTCGTCGCTGGGGACCCAATGCAGGGGCCGAGCTTCCCCAGAGCCCACACAGGCGACATTCAGATCCAAGGGGAGCATCGCCTGGTGCCTGGAGTCCAGACTGGCCTGCGGGGACCGTGTCGTCAGGTGGGGGGCCGCTTCCGAGGGAGCGCCCGTGCTCCGCGAAAGCCACCAAGCCCCGCCTCTTCTGTTTCTGTGGGTGCCTCTGGCCCCCCGCCCGCAGGGACCACCGTTGGGCAAGGATGGGGGGTGGGGGGCAAGAGGCCCAGGAGGAGAGGCAGACGCAGACATGGGGTGGGGGTCTGCCCTCTGGAGGCCAAAGATGCCCACACTCTTCCCCACCCTTTGCTGAGCCTATGGATGCAGGGAAGAGACCTCTGCTGCCACGGCGGGGGGCGGGGTCACCGGTGTGTGTATACGTCTGGGTGTGTGAGTGTGTGTGTGTGTGTACGCATGTGTGTGAGTGTATATACATGTGTGTATATGTGTGTATATATGTGTATGTATGCATTTGTGTATTTGTGAGTGTGTATATGTGTCTATGCATGTGTGTACGTGTCTGTATATGTGTGTATATCTGTATGTGAGTGTGTATGTGAGTGTATGTATGCATGTGTGTATGTGTGTGTATATGTCTCTGTGTGTATATGTATGCATGTGTGTGAGTGTATATATGTGTGTATATGTGTATGTATGCATTTGTATATTTGTGAGTGTGTATATGTGTCTATGCATGTGTGTATGTGTCTGTATATGTGTGTGTATCTGCGCGTATGAGTGTGTATGTGTGTGTATATGTCTGTGTGTGTATCTGTATGTATGCATGTGTGTGTGTATGTATATGTCTATGTGTGAGTGTGCATCTGTATGTATAAGTGTGAATGTGTATGTGTGTGTGAGTGGGTATATGTGTGTATTTGTACGTGTGTGTGTATGTCTATGTGTGTATATGTCTGTGTGTGAGTATCTGTGTGTGAGTGGATGTGTGTGTGTGTACGTGTGTATGTCTATGTGAGTGTGTATGTGTGTATGTGCGTGAGCGTGTATCTGCATGTATACATGTGTGCATGTATAGTGTGTGTATGTATGAGTCTGTGTATGTGTGTGAGTGTGTATGTGTGTGATTGTGTATATGGTGTATGTGTGTGTTGGGGGTACCTGAGGTGAGCCCCCCTACCCCGCAGCCCAGCTGGTCTGGCTGCTCCTTGAGGGACACGGGATTCCAGACCTGGGCACCTCGAGTGAATGCTGACCTGGAGCTCTGAAGGCGTCCTCACAGGCAGGGTGCGGGAGCCGGAGGCCCTGCCCGCTCTGCCTGCCACACCCACAGGGGGCCCTTCTTGGCCTGCGCTGCATGTCAGGCCCACTCGTCCCACCTCTGATGCGGGGGACCTCCGAGTCCCCCAGGCTGCGGGGAGCCCCAGCCAGCCCCGAGCTCCGGGGGGAGGTCGCAGGTTGCCCCATGTGCACTGGCACGGGGTGGGTATTCAGGAAACGGTCACTTTAGCATGGCCACTGGGAGCTTCCCCAGGAGGCCTGGGGAAACTGAGGCCTGAGCAGGGCGCCCACAACACGGAGGAGGTTGACACCACATCCCTGCTCCCCATTCAGGTGCTCCCCACGTCCCCCTGCCTGGACCCTGACTCAGCCCCCATTGCCACCACCTGGACATCACTGCCTACCCCTCCTCAGCCCGCTGCTCCTGGAGCCCCAGCGAGACCCTTGTTCCAGGTCCCTGCGCCTCACCTCCCGGCTCTCACCTCCCCACGCAGCCCCAGCCCCTGGATCCCTGCCTGCTTTACTCCAAACCACCAAGACCCCACTCCCCAAAGGCTCTGCCCACCCTGATGCCCAGGCCTTTGCCTGTGCTGTCCCTGGGGCCCGCAGGACCCCATCTCTGCCCAGAGACCCTGCTCGGCTCATCCTGCCCATCGCACATGGCACGACCCCCTCAGCCCCTCCGTCCCTGTCTGTGCCCACAGGACGTCCGCCTTCGCCCTTGTCTGCTGCCCACGGACAGAAGGGAAGCGCCCAGCCCCACTCCCCAAAGCACAGCGGGTGTCCAAGCCTCAGCCATATGGGTGGTGTAAGGAGCGGCTGAGTGCCGAGAGCATTCTGGATGTTTTCCTGACCCTCTGACAACCATAGGAAGCATCTTCTTATTCTGCAACTCCATTCGTTTCCTACAGCGTGGTGGTAAAGAGTCCTCCCGCCCGTGTAAGAGACACGGGTTCCATCCCTGGGTTGGGAAGATCCCCTGGAGGAGGAAACGGCAACCCACTCCAGTGTTCTTGCCCAGAGAATCCTGTGGACAGAGGAGCCTGGCGAGCCACAGTCTATGGGGTCGCAGAGTCGGACGTGATTGAGTTGTACACACACACACATTCCTTTCCTGAGGCTGCTGTAACAAATGACCATAAATGGCAGGGTGGGGGCTTCCCTGGGGGCCCTGTGGTTAGCAATCTGCCTTGCAGTGCAGAGGAAGGGGTTCGATCATTGGTCAGGGAACTAAGAGCCCACGTGTCACGAGGCAACTAAGCCAGCATGCCACAGCTAGAGAGTCCATGCTCCGCAATGAGCGAGCCCACGGGAAGCAGCGAAGACCCAGTGCAGCCAAATGCATGTTTGAAAAGTAACAGAAATTAATTTTCTTAAATGGAGTCCAAAGTCAAGGCCTGGGTAGGGCCTCCTTGCAGAGGCCCTGGGTAGGGGTCCTTCCTGGCCCTGCCAGGCTCGGGGGCCCCTCAGCTCACGGCCTCCTCCTCCGCCCCTGCCTCGGTGTCACGGGTCTTCTTCCCTCCGTGTCTCTCCTCTTGTCTCTGAGGAGGATTCCTGCCACTGGGTTTGTTTAATTACTTTCGTATGTTTAAACTTGTGTCTTTTAAATCAACTTTATTGAAGTGTAGTTGATTTGTAGTTTTCTAATTTCTGCTGTGCAGCAGAGTGAGCCAGTTATACATACAAATGCTTTTTCACACGCTTTCCCATCGTGGTTTACCAGAATATTGAATAGAGTTCCCCGGGCTATGCAAGAGGACCCTGTCTACCACCCTGTGTATAACAGTCTGCCCCCGCTAAGCCCGAGTCCCCAGTGCCGCCCTCCCCCACTCCCACCTGGCGCCCCAAGTCTAGTCTGTGTTTGGGAGTCTGCTTTTGTTTCGTAGCTAAGTTCATTTGGGCCGTATTTCAGAGTCCACATGTAAGTGGCACCCGCGGTGCTTGCCCTTCTCTTTCTGACTTGCCTCACTTAGAGTGCTCGCCTCTGGCTGCGTCCCTCTTCCTGGAGACGGCTCTGTTCCGCTCTCCCCCACGCTGAGTGGCTCCACTGGGCACCGGGTCGCATCTTCTGCGTCCCGTCCTGTCGACGGGCGCTCAGGTTGCCTCCCTGTTTGGTCTGTTGTGAATCTGCTGCTGTGCGCGTACGGCTGCACGTATTTTTTTAGATTAGAGTTTGGTCTGGATCTATGTCCAGGAGTGGGGCTGATGGGTCATATGGCAACTTTTCATTTTTGGGGGGAAAAATTGAAAGTTTTAGCTGCTCAGTCGTGTCCGACTGTTCGCGACCCCACGGACTGCAGCCTACCAGGCTCCTCCGCCCATGGGATTTTCCAGGCAAGAGTGCTGGAGTGGGTTGCCATTCGCTTCTCCAGGGGATCTTCCTGACCCAGGGATTGAATCCTGGTCTCCGGCATTGCAGGCAGAGCTTTAATCTCTGAGCCATCTTTAGTTTTTTGAGGAAACTCCGATTTCTGGCGGTCGACAGGGAAAGGTATCGTGATAAAGCCTCCAGCAGAGCAAAATACGCAGAGCGCATTCCTTAAAATTCTGTGTAAATGCTGAGAGAAAAGTTATTTGAAGCATGTCTGACAGGAAGTTAAGAGAAGAAGCCTCTTGATGGTTGGATCATGGGGTCTTTTTTGTCTCTTAAATTTTAGAACTTTTCAAATCTTCTACAGGGTCATTTCTTAAGGCTTAAACAAAACTCTCCAGCAATGCTGGGGACGACGGTGACACACCCCCCAGCCACGCGTGGGGCATCTCTCCAGAATGAGGCCAGGCAGGCGGGGGTGGGCGGGCTGCCGGGAAGGCCTGGGAGCTGGCAGTCCAGCGCCAGGGCAACATTCGCCTCAAAGGACGCCCTTATGGTAAAGGTTTCCAAAGAGATAAAGGGCAGCTGGAGGGAGCGTCTCCCCCTTGGGGCCGGGGCGATGATGCTGGCCTTCACAGCCAAGCTCCTCCCTGCCCTGGGGTCCTCTCCCACCTTGGGGTGGCCCCGGGCAGCTCTGGGGACTGGGCAGGAGGCTGCTGACCACCACGATGATCTGGAGACGGGACAGACGGCGGCCCTCACTCAAGGTGCCTGTCCACAGGACCAAGCCCCTCCCTCAGGGGGCCCAGCCCCGCAGACAGGACCCTTGTGGGGACGGAGACTTTATGGAAGCCGGGCAGGCGGCGCCTTGCTTCCCAAAATGCAGGGGGAAGCTTCTCCCAGGAGGCTTTCCCGGCCACCCAGGTGACCCTGGGGATGACACGGGGTGCCCTGCCTCTCAGCCCCCAGGACACACCCCCCCGGACCATGTCGGGGGCCCAGGGCGTTCACACTGGAAAGGGGCGCCGAACACGGAGCCCGGGCTGCTGGGTGGGTGGGCCCCCNCCCCGCCGCCCTCCCCGGCACTGGGGGTGCTCAGCCCTGCTGCTCTGCCCTCTGGGTGGGCCTGCCACTGCCCCTGCCCTCGCCCCAGTTTTTTTTTTTTCTCAGTTTTTCATCTATAAAATGGAGACAAAAAGGATAGTCATCGCACAGACCTGAGACAGTACATTTAAAGCACTTAGTGTATACATTATGCCTGGCATATATATGCTAAAAAAGAAATCATCGTTACATTTTTACGGGGAGGCCACCAGACAAGGTTCCCAGGGTGGGGTGGGGGACAGCGATGGCCAGGCCAGGCTGACTCATTGGTTGGAGCTTCGGCCCCGCAGCGCTGGGGGAACCCTGATGCCAGCGCCTTGCCTGGGCAGGCCTGGTTCACCTGCCTCACCGGGGGCCCTGCTGGGTGGCTTGGCTTATCCCACCTGCGTGGCCCTGAGATCTCAGGCCCCGCCCCTCCCCCGGCGGTTCTGCGAGTGGCGGGGCGTCCCTGGCGGGCTGTGTGGGGCCCAGCAGAGGCCAGCGCCTGTGAGCCCACGTCTGAGGCCCAGGGGCCCCTGCCAGCCCCCGGCCCACTGTGGCCCGCGCGTGATGCCCCAGAGCGGCGGGAGGGCGGCGGCGCCCGCGGGCGGCCCCTCGGTGCTGACGCCACGAGGCCTCCCCCCACCGTTCCGGCGGCCCACGCGCCCTCGGCCCGGCCCGCAGTGAGACCGGGCGCGGCGGTGAGCCCGAGGACCGAGCAGAGACCGCCGGGGCGGGCGGGGGCGCGCGGCGCCGGGTGCAGCCGCGCAAGCCCCGAGGACGGCCTGGCGGCGGCGGGCGCGCTGCTGCGCGGGGTCCGCGGGGCCCGCGGGAGGTGAGGCGCGGACCCGGGCGCCCGGAGGGTTTGATGCAGTGCTGCGCTCTGTGCTCCGCGCCCGCCGGGGAACTTTCCGGCCTGGTCCCGGCAGAGCGGAGCCGGTGGAAAGAGGGGGCTCGGAGTACCCCTCCCGGCCTTCCGCTCCCCGGGGGAGGGCGACCCGCGGGCTGTCTTCCATCCTGGTGATGAGGGCTCACAGGCTGTGGGAGAGCCCGGGGCCAGGCACGGGGAGAGGGCACTGCCTGGCCGGCCCAGGTGGGCATGGAGCGCCTCCCCCCGAGCCTGGGGGTGCGGGGAGGGGGCCCCTGACCGGCTCGGTGTTGGTGGGGAGGAGGCTCAGTTGCTGCTCCCCGGGAAAACAGGCAACACCTCCAGCCAGAAGAGCGGGGCATGGGGTTCCGCGGAGATGCAGAACTGGGCATGCCGCCAGGCGGGGAGGGGGAGGACAGGTCCCGCCCGCCCGTCACAGGGAGGAAGCCTTCCTCCTGGTGGCCGGGTGAACGGGAGGTGGGGGCAGCTGCGGGAAACAGGGGTCTGCCGCCCAGCCGGGCTCCTGAGGTCAAAGCCCTAGGCGCCCCTCCGAGCAGGCGGGAGCCTCTGAGAAGTGTGAAACCCCAAAGCCTTTACATGGCTCCAGCGCGGGCTGCTCGGAAGGCAGGCGGAGATGAATAGCTTGCTGCAGCGGCAGGGATGTTTTGCAAAGCGTATTCAGAATAGCAAGAACCAGAGTGTGCTTTCTTGCCTCTGACTCTAAGGCATTGCCCGGTTGGGGGCAGGGGAGCGGGTGCCGGGCGGAAGGCTTTGGGGCAGGCCCTCCTCGGGAAGTGGAATCAACACGTGTCCTTCCCTGGCCTCTGAGCAGGACCGTGGACAGGTGAGGTGGACGTGGGTGCCCCAGGGAGAGGGGAGGCGGGTTGAGAAGTGTGGCCACAGTCCCAGTGTTAACAGTGGCAGGGCAGAGACATCCCATCTGGTTAAGAGCTAACCAGGTTAACTCTTGATCGTTAAGGGTTCTGGCTCTTTCCTAAGTTTGCTGATTTGAGCATGTTACTTTTTAAAATTAAAGGTCATTGATTTGGGGTTAAAAAAAAAAAGAGCTCCAGCTCCAGTGTGAAGCACGGCTCTGAAATGGGGCCTGGCCCCAGTTTCCCCGTCTGAGACGTGGGCACCACAACAGCACCCCCAGCGGCCCCGTGCTGCGCATCTTGAGTGGGACAGCGCGGGCAGGGCTCAGGCGTGCTGCTGGGGTCTCCTGCGACAGTGTACACAGAGGGGAGCGATGGGTATCACGGAGCAGGAAAGACAGCCGGTGTTTCTGGAGGTCTCCCTTCCGGAGCGTTCTCTGTTGCCAGAATTAACAGGGTGCAGGCAGCGGGGAGGGCGGGGAGGTGCCTGCCCTGGAGGCGGCTCCCTCCCTCAGCGCCCTGGGGCTTCCTCTCTGCCAGCTCAGCTTCTGGCTCTGCACGGGGGTGGTCTTGTGCAGAGGTGACCCGGCAGGACTGAAGAGTCCCAGGAGGGTTTCCCTTAGCGACCCAGCAAGGGAATGTGGCCCCCGGGGCTCTTGAGAGGAAACACTGTCTGGGCAGATGGATGGCCGGACCCCAGAGAGAGTGGGACCCAAGTGAGTGGACAGGATCTCAGACACCCTGGGGCACGACCTGGAGCCTCCTGTCCCCTGGACGCCCCGGCCCGCACTGGTCCACAGCTAAGGGCCCGTTTCTTCCAGGCTCCTCTATGTGGCTGGCAGGCCCGCAGCTCTGCCCGGGGTGTGCTGTGGGGTGTCTCTGGCTCATGCCAGGCCCAGTTTTCCCATGTGGATGCTCCGGGCACTTGTGGTCAGCTGTCCCGGGCAGAGAATTCACAGCGCAATAGTGGTTCTCACAGGATGTTCTAGGGACCCTGCAGGGGACCCTCAGGTCAAAACCGCCCTCGCGACGGCAAGGATGTGTGTGTCAGGTGTGTGCTGCCGATGGAGGCAGGACACTGTGTTCCTGTATTTGACGTGGTTCTTGGTTTTAAGTTCAGACGCAGAAGATGGTTGATGTAGCCTCATGAGCCAACGTTCTCGGGATCCCCGCGGGGTGTGACACTGTAGCCGGTTCCTGGGATGGAAACTCTGCTTGTGCCTTGGGTCGCTGTGGGCCACACAACCTGGCCCTCTCTGCACTTCTGGGAGGAGCCTGGAGTTTACAGTGTGGGCCCGAGTCGACCCTAGCCCTTGAAGTTTTGGTGAAAAGCAGGCGGTTTTCCCTTGCTGAGGCTTTGCAGAGTTCTCTGGCACCAAAGTCCCCGAGCGGGGTCCGTGGGTGGTGACGGGCAGTGGGTGCCGCAAGAAAGACCCTTTGGGGGAGGAGGTCCCGCCAGGGAGGCCTGGAGTGACACGGGCAATATTTATTGCCGTCTACTGTCTGCCTAACATCTCTGTCGGCGTCTGGAGCGCCGTGTCTTCTGAGCTGTGCAGCCCTGGGTAAGTGGCCTCCGCTCTCTGAGCCTCCGTGCCCTCGCCCATAAGACGTGTGACTACTAACAGCTCCGTTTCAGGAAGCGGTGGGTTCAGAGGAGGTGTTGGGTCCAGCAGTGACTCTGGGGTTCGCAGGACGGTGGAGCTGTGAGGAGGGTGTCCTCTGTTGGGGGCCTTGGTCCTGCTTTCACCTCCATGGGGAGGCTGAGACACAGACCCTCCAGGTGTCCGGAAGGTGCCTGCGGCCCCACAGGTGGAGTTTATAGTCACTCTCAGTTACAGAAAGCGTAGTTCTGAACGGCCCGTGACACCAAGCAATGGGGTAGCCAGAATGGTCGGCGGTGAAGCCTGCCGCCCACTGTGGCTCGCTGCGGGGTGGGTACTGGTGAGCGGAGGGTCTGGGAGAGCCCGGGAGCTGTGCAGGGCCCGCGACTTGCATTCAGAATCCAGAGCAGGTCGGTGAGGTGCACGTGGTGTCAGATGCTCCGGGTTGGCCCTGGACGCGAGCCGGCCCTGCCTCCGCTCTGCCCGGTCCAGCCTCGCTCTGGGCAAGGGAGGCCAGTGGGACTAGGCCCGTGTGCCTGCAAGGAAACGAGGCCCAGTGGCTCAGAGGGTCATGTTCTGGCCAGAGCCCTGCTGGCCTTCAGAGTGCTCCCCACTCAGGGTTTCCTGAGCACCCCTCTGTGCCCGCAGCCCTGAGTCCCAGACAGCCAGGAGCCTGGAGCCTGCTGACCACACCTAAAGCTTCCTGGAGGGCCATTCTCCACCCCCAGGACACAGGGGAGGAGGGCTTCCTAGAGCCCCGAGCCGTCCGTGTGTCTGTGCGTGCACACGTGGGCATGGGCCACAGGGCCTTTGCACATGCCCCTCTGCTTGGGACCTCCCCCAGGTCCCCCTCTCCTGGCCCCTCCCTCCAGTCTGCTCAGGCCCTGCCTTCTTCTCAGTGACACCCACATGGTCAGCCTCTTGCAGTGGTGGTGCAGCCGTGGCCATCTGTGCCCCAGCCCGGGTCAGACTCTCCTCGCCAGTAGCGACTATCACCCTCCAACACACCAGACAATCCTTGACTTTTATCTTCTCTTCCTGTCTGCCCTGCATCCCTAGAGTTTAAGCCCCCCTACCCGAGCCAGGGCCCTCCACGCTGTCCACGGGTGTAGGCCAAGCCCCATTCAGTGACGGTCAGGTGGAGGGAGGGTGCCACGGGGCTCCTACCCCGGGAGCCTGCCCCACCCCCTCGGAGATGCTGACCACGTCCACCTGCTCGCACGGTCCGTCCTCACGGGGTCCTCCTCACATGTCCACGCCCGGGAGAACTCGCTGCTGTGGCGATGTGGTCCTCAGGCGGCTGGCGTTTTCCCCCACAGCCCAGGAGCAGGCTGTCCACCCTGTTACAGACCATCAGTGTCGGCCTGGTGTCTGGCGGCACGGAGCGGGGTCAGGGCAGGGGTCTGGAGAAGGTGGCGCTCTGCAGCTTTGGGTAACAGGAACCGTGGGCCTTGAAGACGGCTGCATCCCAGCCTTGTCTCTGATTCTTGTGAGCAGCATGGCTTTGCTGGCTTGCTTGCCCATGCTGTTACTCAGTGTCCAACTCTTTGCAGCCCAATGGGCTGTAGCCCTCCAGGCTCCTCTGTCCATGGGGTTCTCCAGGCAAGAATACTGGAGTGAGCTGCCATCTCCTCCTCCACGGGATGTTCCCGACCCAGGGATCAAACCCGTGTCTCTTGCATTGGCAGGTGGATTCTTCACCAGGCACCGCCTGTGAAGCCCGTGGCTTCGGTTGCTAGTTTTAACCTTATTCTGCCTCAGTTTCACCCTCTTGAAAACGAGGGTAACTGTCCCCACCCCACTGTCTGGAACGGAGCGGGGGATTTAGTGCTCTTGGTGATGACTTTTATTTGCTGCTGAGTACTTAGAAACTTGGCAGGTGATGGGGTTGGAAACTGGCGTGACCTTTCTGGAAAACAGTTTGGCGACACAAACTGAGAGCCCTTAAACATCCACATACAGCATCTGCCAGGAACCTCTCCTGAGGAAATGGAGACACACACCCATGTACAAACTGCAGAGTTTTTGCCCAGCCATTAAAATGACATTTAAAAAAAAATTGGCTGTTTAAGGGTTTGGGAAAGCACTCATCATACACTAAGTCAGGAGGATGTAAGATTTCACACACAATTGGATGTTGCATTTGTAAAATGTATGTGCAGAGAGAAATACGCAACACTCTCCACTGGCAGGAATCTCAGTAAGCCTTCAGTCCTGGCTCCCTTCCCCTCAGCTAAGCCGGCAAGTAACTCTGAAGAGAATGCACCCGTATGTGTGAGTATGTGTGTATATATGCACTCATGTGTATAACATCCCTGGAAAAAATCACATGTATATAATTTTCCAGAGGAAGATTTATAAATTATACATACACCTGGTTTTCCTGTCTATATGACTGCTGCTGCTGCTGCTAAGTCGTTCAGTCGTGTCCGACTCTGTGCGACCCCATAGACGGCACAGGCTCCTCCATCCCTGCGGTTCTCCAGGCAAGAACACCGGAGTGGGCTGCCATTTCCTTCTCAAATGCATGAAAGTGGAAAGTGGAAGTGAATACATGTGTATACATTTACTTGTACATACATGCACACACACATGCATATATGAGTGGGTGTGTATGAGCTTCTCCTCTGGATCTACGCTTTAAACCGGGCTTAACAAAGTGGGTGGGCTTCCCAGGTGGCTGCGTGATGAAGAATCCACCTGCCAGGAGATGACGCCTGGGAGGGGAGATCCCCGGAGGAGGAAATGGCAGCCGCCTCCAGGACTCTTGCCTGGAGAACCCCACGGACAGAGGAGCCTGGCGGGCTGCAGTCCGTGGGGTCGCACAGTGGGACGCGGCTGAGCGCAGGCGCGTAGTGGTGCGCGCGGGCTCCTTCCTTCTTTCTCCCACAGAAGCAGGGCTGTTGCTGCTTCTCCAGCGCGGGCTGGGAGGCCTCGCCACTGTGCTCTGTAGAGAAGGGTTTGCGGGTGTGCGTCGCTTCTAAATCAGGACTCTGCTGTTCTGGCCTCGGTCCGATCTGTTCCCTGCGCCTCTTCCGGCTCCTTCTCTCTGTCGCCTCCCCCTCCGTCTCTGTTGGCGAGGCTCCCCCCGCCCACGCCCCGCTCCACCCTGCGTCTTTGGGGAGACTCAGTCAAGCGCAGGCAGCTGGGCCCTTCCTGGACACTGCAGGGTGTGCGGTGGGAGGGGGCGGTGTTCCGAGCCACACCAGGGCGCCAGCCCGTGGCTCTGGTCTGGGGGGGAAGCCCTCTCAGTGCAGTGAGTGGTCACCGGCCTCCCTGCCGTCTGCGCCCCCCCGCACCCCCCAGCCTCCCCAGGGGCTCAGGGCCTCCCCTCTCCCTGCTGGTGGCTCCCCTACTGGCGTGGTGCTGGGGGACTTCCAGGGGCTCAGCAGATCGCGCCCCTGTCCCTGCAGGCGCCGACAGGCCGGGAGGCCCAGCGCCAGGTGGAGCCGGGCCTCTCAGATCCTCGACTCCTGGTCTGTGAGCGGGGAGCCCATGTGGCCGCCACGCTCGGCCCCCAGGAAAGCTGTGGACGAGCTGGTGGCCGGGTCCCGGGCGGTGCATGGGCCGCCCCGGTGAGGCCAGGCCCGTCATGCTGCAGTGCCGACCAGCCGAGGAGTTCAGCTTCGGGCCCCGGGCCCTGAAGGATGCGCTGCTGTCCACCGACCCCGCCCTGCGGCAGCTCTACACAGCCGCCTTCTCCCCGGCCGAGAGGCTCTTCCTGGCCGAGGCCTACAACCCCCAGAGGACGCTCTTTGGCACGCTGCTCATCCGCACGGCCTTCGACTGGCTCCTTAGCCGCCCGGAGGCCCCCGAGGACTTCCAGACCTTCCACGCCGCCCTGCCACCCCGGAAGCAGAGCCTCGCTCGGAAGCACATTTACCTGCAGCCCATAGGTACCTGCGGCTGCTTTCTCGCAAGGCTCCTGGCTCCCACCCTGGGTCGGTGTCCCGGGTGGCGGCTCCAAGGACGGGGCAAGGGGCCGGCAGGGCTGACGGTGCTGCTCTGCTCCCAGGTCTGAGCGAGGGGCCAGCGGGCAGCGCGCTTCTGGACCAGCTGCGGAGCTGCACGGAGGCCTTCTTCCTGGGCCTGCAGGTCAGATGCCTGCCCTCGGTGGCGGCCGCCTCCATCCACTGCTCGGCCCGCCCGGGTCAGGACCCTGACAGGCTCCAGCTCCACACTGGTGAGTGTGTGTGGTGTGCGCACAGGTCAGGCCCCCACCGCCCGGCTTGTTCGGCCATCTTCTGGTGGCGGGGGGTGGGGGTCGCTGCAGGGCATCCAGGGTGAGTGCCACCCCCAGGGGGCGTGTTCCTTTCTGTGTTTGGGCTGTAGCTTCAGCTCCTTCCTGGGCACAGCCTTCCCCTGCCCCCGAGGGTCTGAGTGGGGCCTGCGGAGCACCAACTAGCCTTGGCCCAGCCCCTCCCTGCCCCACACGACATTATTGTGCCTGCAGCTGCTTCTGCCCCACTCGGGGGGAACCCAGCATCCGCCCACCTGCCCCAGGGGCCTTGGAGATCCCAGCGCCGAGATGCAGGGGGTCCAGAAGTCCGCCCTCTGCTTGGTGCACAGACCGCCCCCAGTCCCACACTGCACAGACTGCAGGGAAGGAAGGGGACCCAAGAAGGCTCGGGGCAGGTGGGACGCAGAGCTTGTGAGGGGCCGAGCTCCTGTGGTCAGATTCCATGGTTTCACGGCTGCGTTCGTTTCCTGGGGATGCTGTGACGAAGCACAGCACCGGGGGGCTTAGAACAGCGGCGCCGCATCGTCTCATGGCCTGGAGGCCAGAATCCTGGCCCGGCCAGCAGGCCTTGCTCCCTCTGACAGCTCCAGACCCCCCACCCCCCTCCCGGTCACCCCCGGTGGTGGCCGCAGCCCTCAATGTCCCTCGCCTGAAGCTGCCTCACGGCCTGTGTGTGTCTGTCTATCCTTGTCTAATAAGGACCCCGGGCAAACCGCATCAGACCCACCCAGCTGACTTCTTCTTAACTGGATCATGTCTGCAAACCCAGGGCCCAGATAAGGTCACGTTTCAGGTACCGGGCTTCCGCGTCATATTCTGGCAGTCACAGCTCAACCTGTAACAGGCATCACCGTCAGCACCACCCCAACACCTGACACCCCTTGGTCTCTCCTCCAAGGCCTCGGCCACTCGCCTCAGGTCAACCTGGACCTGGGCTGTCTGGACAGCGGCCACTGGCCATGCGTGGCTGCTGAGCACACAGACGCACACCCGCGTTGACGACTCGGCTTGAAAAACGATGTAAACAATCTAACATTTTAGTATTTGACATTAAATTTTTTGATACGTTAGGTTAAAATGCATATGCTAATGCATATCCATTTGATCTCTTATTTTTTTAAGATTTATTTTTTTTGGCATCCCTGGGTCTTCACGGCCACATGCAGGCTTTCTCCAGTCCCGTTGAGTGGGGCCACTCTCTGTGTGGAGAACGGGCTCTGGGCCTGTGGGCTCCGGATTCGCAGCACGTGGGCTCGGTAGTTGGGGCACACAGGCTTCCTTATGCTGAAGCCTGCTGGGCCTTGCTGGATCAGGGATCGAACTGGCGTCCCTTGTTTTGCAAGGTAGATTCTTAACCACTGGACCACCAGGGAAGCCCTGATCAACTTTAAAATTAGTAAAACGTAAGTCTTAGCTATACTGTATTTCTATGGACAGGGCTGGTCTAGGCCTCGTCAGTACCGACAGCGGGGTTGTCTCTGTAGCTGGGGCTTCAAGCAGCTCCCTCGCAACGCCTCCCCCAGGGTTTCCCCACTCCATGTGCCCTGTTGCCTGGTAACAGGTGCCAGGTTGTCAGGCTCAGCCCACGGCTCCATGCCCTCTGGTCGTCGAGATCTGCCTCCCACCTGTGTGGTCCCCTCATAATGTAGGACTGTGAGCCCGGGACCCTCACGTCTCTGCCTTCCTCTTATTTCTGACCTTGCTTTTCCAGCGGGGGAAATGCAGGCAGAGGGGAACTTCCACACCCCCTCGGCACGGCTGCTCACCTACGGCCCCGAGTCCCCTGTCCGCGGGTGGACGCCCAGTTCCACATCACGGCCCTGCCCTAGCCCTCCACCCCCTCCCGGACAGGAGGGGCTGCTACTTCTTGACACCTCTCTGCCCCTTTTTATAGCCCCACCTCTTGGAAAGGACCTTTCTCTCCCTCTTGCTGCGATCACTCCAAGACCCTCTCCTGGTTGTAGACTCGCAGCCGCTCTGCCCAATGTCTCTGGGCTCCTTCATGTCCCCACCGGCCCCCGCTCCGTCTCTGGCGTCCCCTCTGTCTACACCCGCTGGGCAGTTACTCAGCAGTAACGTAACACCTTGTATGACGTGCATTCTTTTAACAGCTCCGAGGATGAGTCTCCCTGAATTAAAATCAAGGTCGGCTTCGTTGCCCTGCAGCCCCTCGGGGTCTCTCTCTGGCCTTCCTGCTGCTCCTGGGGCCCTGCTGCTCACAGCGGGTGCAGCTGGGTAGTCTAGATCGCCTTCCCTCTGGGAGGCCTTTCATTTAACCCACGTCTGTCAAGTCCCTTCTGCCACGAAAGGCCCACATGCACGGTCCTGCGGGGAGACGGCGTCTCCAGGGCTGTCTGTCAGCTGCGCAGGGCTGCCGCGGCTCTTCCCGTGAAGCGCTTCTGGGAACAAAGGCCCTGAGGCTCACTTGTCCCCGAGGAGGCCATGCCCCGGCCCCCTTCACGCAGTGCACCTTGGCCACTCTGAGCTCTGACCGTTCCTCACGGGATGTCACTGGCATGCCTGACTTTGGGATGAGCTGGTGCCAAGCAGGGGAAGAGGGAAACGGACCAAGGGCGGGGGGCGCCCAGTTGCCGCCTCACTGTGCCCCCTGGCCTTGTCCTCACAGATGGCATCCTGTCCTTCCTGAAGAGCAGCAAGCCGGGGGACGCTCTGTGTGTGCTGGGCCTCACGCTGTCCGACCTGTACCCCCGCGAGGCCTGGACCTTCACCTTCGGCTCGTTCCTTCCCGGGCATGGTGAGCCAACGCATGGGGCCCCTGCCTCTGCCCTGGGGCTTGGGCACAGGCCTGGAGCTCCCGGGAACATCGGCCCCTCGCTGTGGCTCCCAGGGCCCCTCCCCGAGGAGGGGGAGGTGTCTGCCCCAGACCGCCTTGATGGGGATGCCTGGCACGGTGGGGCCTTCGGGACCTGTACTCCTTGGGGGGAGCTTTGCCCCTGGGCTCCCTGAGCTGAGACCATGCCTGGCACCCCCGCCTCTCTGCCTTCCCCCAGAAGTGGGCGTCTGCAGCTTTGCCCGGTTCTCGGGGGAGTTCCTGCCGTGGGGGCCCAGCGCGCCTGACCTGGCGGAGATGGAGGCGGCCGCAGGTGGCCCCGAGGCGCCGCTGCAGGATGGAGGCCGGGCCGCGTACTTCAGCGCCTTGGGGGTGGTCCAGTGCTGCAAGGTGGGTGCGGAGGCCGGGGTGCCGGGTGCCACTGAGGTGGTGGGAGAGGTCGGGGACAGGAAGGGGAAGGGCTGGGGGCTCGGGAAGCTCCCGGGAGAGGCTGGGAGGTGGGGTCGGACAGAAGGACATGTGTGGACAGCCAGCTATGCTGTGCAGTCCCCACAGTGTGCTGACCGCCACTTTAGGCAGCTTGGACTCTCAGATTTCAGAGACGCCAAGTGCCCTCTCCAGTCACGCTGCTCTCAAGAGGCAGGGCTGGGATTTGAGCCCTGGTCTCTTTGATGTCTCTTTGGAGAAGGAAATGGCAGCCCACTCCAGTAGTCTTGCTTGGAAAATCCCATGGACGGAGGAGCCTGGTAGGCTACAGTCCAAGGATCGCAAAGAGTCGGACAGGACTGAGAGACTTCACTTCTCTTTGATGTCCAAACCTCCATGCTGCCAGGCCCCCAGCGCTGGCCTTTCTGCCAGCATGTCCTCCTTCCCCAGGGGTCCCGGGGTTGAGGTGGGCGGCGGGCTCCAGGCTGCAAGGCGGTGGCCCTGTCTCCCTCAGGTCACGTGCCACGAGCTGTGTCACCTCCTGGGCCTGGGGAACTGCCGCTGGCTCCGCTGCCTCATGCAGGGCGCGCTGCGCGTGGACGAGGCCCTGCGCCGGCCCCTGGACCTCTGCCCCATCTGCCTGCGCAAGCTGCAGCACCTGCTGGGCTTCAGGCTGGTGGACAGGTACAAGGTGAGTGGGCGGGGCCGGGGCGGGAACGAGGTGAGGGGCGGGGCC
>SJYF01000191.1:4751160-4779774 GCA_006410515.1 Procapra przewalskii | reverse complement strand
CGGGGACTTTCGGGATCCGGCTAAGTCCTCAGCCGGGCGCCCGGCCGGGTGCTGGTGGCTGTCCCGCGGCGGAGGGGGCTCGGGGGCGCCCGGCTCCTCTGTTTCCCAGCAACCCTAATTAGAGCCGGTCTCTACCGGGCACTGACCGCGTGCTAGACCTGTCCTAGCGCGGCTGTCCGCGGGCGGCGCCGGCCTCAGCGAGGGGCCGCGCAGCATCGCTTTCTCCCTGCTTGGGCGGAGACCGGAGCCGAGGAAGCCTGAGCGGCCGTAGAGGGGCGGGCAGCGAGTAATCCCGCCCACCCGGGCAGGGGCCGGGCCGGCGGGCGGTGCTGCCCTCTGCCGCCCGCGCGCGGAGCCGCGGGGAGTGGGGCCCGAAAGGGCCCAGGGAGCCAGGGCCATCTGTCCCAGTGCAGACCCGGGGACGGGGCTCTGAGTTCACAGGTCACAGGCAGGTGGTGATTCCTTTTCTTTTTCTCTTCTTTTATTGGAAGTATAGTTTATTTACAGTGTTAATTTCTGAGTCACAGAGTGATTCACATATGTACACTTTTTCATATTCTTTTCCATGATGCTTTATCCCAAGACACTGCCTAGAGTTCCCTGTGCTATACAGCAGGACCTTGCTTCTCCATCCTATATATAATTTCATCTGCTAATCCCAAACTCCCATTCCTTCCCTCCCCCACCCTTTACCCCTCCACAATGGAAAATCTTCTCTGTGAGTCCGTTTCATAGATAGGCTCGTTAGTGCTGTATTTTAGAGTCCACATACAAGTGATGTCGCATAGTGTCTGTGCTTTCTCTTTCTGACTGAGTCACTTAGTGTGATAATCTAATTGCCTCCATGTTGCTGCAGATGGCATGCTTTTTAATGGCTGAGTAATATTCCACTGTATATATGTGACACATCCCTATCCACTCATCGTGAAAGCCATGAACAACATGTCAGGCTTGCAGAGCTCCTGCAAGCTTGCTGTCTTTAGACGTCCGAGTCTGACATTTGCCCAGGGTCACGGGCATGGTGGGGTCTCCTCCAGTGGGTGGCTGAGTCTCCTGGCAGCTCCCTGGTGAGGGCCGTGGCCGGTCAGGCCAGCTCAGCCTGTGTCTCTCCCTCGTAGAGACTCTACGCCTGGACACAAGCGGCAGCGGGGACGCAGCCGGGCCCAGCGGTGGTGGGGGAACCGTCCGTGTCGGAGGACACCCTGCCCTGCAGTGCAGACTCGGGGCTGTGCTGTGAGAGCGACTCGGAGCCGGGCAGCAGCCTGTCGGAGCCCCTGTCCCCTGACGCCTGGAGCCAGGCCTTCCCTACGGGCCTCGAGCTGGATCCCGAGGACAGGCTGGGCTCCCTGGCAGCCGCAGAGGGTCCAGGGGAGGCCCTGACAGAGCACGGGCGCTGGCTGGCCGCCTGCATCCAGGCCCTGGAGAGGGATGTGAGCGAGGGGGAGCTGGAGCAGGTGGACGGTGCTGTGGACGCACTGCCCCCCTGGGACCTGTTCACAGGGCAGCTCCCGGCCCCCCGGCAGGACCTGCCCTGTGGCCGTGACGGCGTGGGGCTGCGCAGGGTCCTGGGGGACACGCTCTCCTCCCTCCGGAGGAAGCTGAGCACGCGCAGGCCATCCAGGGCCGAGTCGTCCCCCTGGCGCCGGAAGGTGGAGGACAACTAGCACAGCCGGGGTGGCTCGTCCAGCGCCTGCCTGTCCCCCGGCACCAGCTGCCCGGCCTCCAGGGCACCGCAGGCCCAGTGGGGCAGGAGGGACGGTGTCTCGGGAAGCAGAGGGTGACGCAGCTGCACCCCCAGTCCCGAAGGTGGCCTTGTGACGTGGCTGGCGGGGAGGCCATCCCAGGCACCCGGAGGGCATCCTCGGGCCCACCCTACGCTGGTGGCGGGGTAGGTGCCTGCTTCTCCTGCAGCCCAGGGTCTCCGCTACTGCAAACTCAGCTTCCAGAGCCCGCACGCGGGGTCTCCACTCAGAGGGGAAGTCACAGTGGTTGAGTTTCTCTCTACACTGACCACCCCCACCCCCCCGCCACGAGCCCATAGAAAGGGTCCTCTGCTGTGGTCTAACCGCATCCTGACCCTTGGGACTTGCCGCGGGCGTCTCCCTGAAGCTCGGGGTGGTCACCGCCTCTACGGGACCCTGTGCCCACGGACCTGCTGTTTCCTCTGCCGACTCTTGGGCGGGGGAGGTCCCAGGTGCGGCGGAACGGTGTGGCCCCACTGGGGCTTGCAGAGGTGGGAGCAGACCGCAGCTCCGTGCTCAGCTGGACGGCCTGGACCCCACATCCACGAGGGCAGGGGGGTTAGGGTTTTGTTCAGAACATCCGTGTCTGTTTTTTGGTCTAGTTCTGCCAGTTGCTGAGAGAACAAGCGATTTAGATGTTAAAACACCCATCGTCCCAGTAGAGGCATCTGTCTGCCTTTAACTGTGTCAGATTTTGCTCCTGGTTCTCCAAGCCTCCTTCTTGTGCACACACATCTGATGTGTTCTTGTGACAGACTGACCCTGTTTTCCTTCTCACCCGCCCTGGGCTGTGGCTCACGGGTCCTGCGGGGATGTTTCTGGTCCCAAGAGCAGGGCTCCCATGGTGTGATGGGTAGGGGGGAGGGTTGGGGGCCCGGGAGGCTGGGGCGGTTATCTTCCCATCTGGGGAGAGGTAAGAACGGGGCAGCTCCTACATTTTGCACAGAGCTTAGTTTGGGGAGGCCTTCTAAGAACAACGGCACAAAATACACACACTCAGGAGGGTAGTCGCACAAGCACGGAAGCCCGAAGCCTCTCTGAAACCTGACCAGGCAAGTCCCAGACCAGGGAGACACGAATGGGGTGAGGCCACGCTGGAAGCGGAGCAGCAGCGCCGCGGCTCTCCAGACCTCCATTCTGTTTTGCACGAGGACCTGGAGGTACCTGATGGGGAGACAGGACGAGCCGGGCTCGCAGGAAGTGTGCTGGGGCGGACCCTGCAGAGAGCACGGCGCAAGAACAGGAGGAGGCCTGGGTATCTCTGAACAGACCACTCACACCCAGGGGCGTAAAGCCCCAACAGCTATCCACCCAGGAGGGTCGGTGTGGGCAGGGAGCTTGGAAGGTGTGCCCTGGTCCTGGGCTGGAGAGTCTGGCTTGTGGGACGGCCCAGTTGGGGAGGGGTGGCGGCAGGGGGAGCTGTCTCCTGGCTGCTGAGGGCCAGGGCTGGGGTCTCTGTAGCCTGGTGGCCAAAGGCGGGACTTCCTGGAGTCCCGGGGGAGAGATGTGGCTTCTCAGGACAGCCGGTTCCAGCTCACGCCTCTTCATGGGGGAGTGGGGAGGTGCTGGAGGAGCATGGGCGGTGGGAAAACACTTGGGGAAACCTGTCCCTGTGAGCACACACTGCCCGGATTGGCCATCACACCTGCCAGGCAATCTCACCTGCTTTCCTTCTGCAGGGGATTAATGACTGGAGAGACTTCCCTGGTCTTCCAGTGGTTAAGAATCCGCCTTGCAATGGAATGTCTTCCCTGGTGGCTCAGATGGTAAAGCGTCTGCCTATAATGAGGGAGACCTGTGTTCAGTCCCTGGGTCGGGAAGATCCCCTGGAGAAGGAAATTGCAACCCACTCCAGCATTCTTGCCTGGAGAATCCCAGGGATGGAGGAGCCTAGTAGGCTACAGTCCAGGGGTCACAAAGAGTAGGTAACGACTGAGCAACTTCCCACTTTCACTCTTTGCAGTGCAGGGGATGCAGGTTTGATCCCTGGTCAGGGAACTAAGGTCCCACCTGCCACAGGGCAACTAAGCTCGAGTACTCTAGAGCCCATAACCCACAACTAGAGTCTGAGTGCTGTGATGAAAACTCCTCCACGATGCAACAAAGGCCCAGTGTGCTGCAGCAAAGTCCCGACGAAGCCACACAAACACACACAAATAAGGACCAGAGTGACGGAAGAACACATGCGGGTGGCAAGGAGAGAGCCTGGCTCTGGATGGGGCCGGGGGCTCAGGGGGGTCAATGCCAAGTTCTCAGCACCGTCTACCTGCGCCCGCGGCCTCTGGCTCCCAGCTGTGCAGAGTGTCCCCAGAAAGCATCCTGAAACTGGGAGGCACAAGCCACTTCCTCCTCGGCCTGCACCAGCTGCAGAGTATACTTTGAAGATAGCTGCTGGGAGGGACGTTTCAAAAATAAAAAACTTTTAGGAGCAGAGATTACAGCTTCCTCCCTCTGCTCCAGTATCAGCCCAGGTCCTGTCCCTGCGGGGAGTGGGGAGCAGCTGGGGACGGCCCCCAGGGAGTGGCTTTGGCGGGGGGAGGTGCGTAACCAGCTCCATCTCTTGAATCAGAGTCTCGGATCGCCCAAGTCCAGGCTCGAGATGCCGGACGGCTGGGCACTTTAACGGGCTGAGTTGAAACAGCTGCAGATAATGGTTTCCGAGAAACGAGGGCCCTGGCTTTTATTTCTGCTGATGCGTGAAGTCAGTGTCATCTCCTTATCTGTCAAAGGCCCTGTGAGTCAGAGAGGATCTGAGCTTTCCCACGGACCCTCTCCGAGCCCACCTCTTTCTCACGGGCCCGGCTGGAGGGGCTCGATGGAGCTGAAGATACATTGGGGTCGTGACGTTACGTGCGTGTCACCGCTCCTGTGGGACACTGGGCTGGGCCGTCCACACTTGCCTTCAGAAGCAGCCTCAGCTCCCATGCTAGTGGAGGGGGACGAGAGGCGGCGTCCCATCTAGGGGGGTGGCTGGCCCCTCGTCCTTTCAGAAGCTTGGGCTCGTCGTCAGGGTAGGGACCTGATGAGAGTCATCCAGACCTCCCTCCTCCCCCATCCAGGAGCCCCTCCTCGGCCCCGCGTTTCCAGAGCGTTTCCAGAGCACATTAATACCTTCCTGCGGGACGTCTGATTCAGACCTTTCTGGGAGGGAGGCAATCTCCGAAAGGGCTTAAGAAAATAAACACACAATAGCTTAGCCAGCAGCTAATATTAAAGCAAAGACTCCAAATTTAGATCCCACCAAGTTCAAAGGAGCGGCTGTAGCATTCCAGGGGTGCGCGTGTGCGCGCGCACGCGCACAAACACACACACGCGCGCGCGCACACACACTCTGCTGGCGGGGCCACCAGAGCTGGTCTCTGACACACAGACACACACACCTCCACCGGGGCTGGGGAGAGACAGGCAACTCGTCCCTGCAGATAACCCTCTTTGAGCTGGCCCTTGTGGGCGCCAGGGGCTTCCTTCGTCCCTGCGAGGCAGATACTCTGATCGCATCTGAAGGTTTAGGGAGCGGAGAGGTGTGTGTGGTCACTGCCTGAGGCCTCCAAGAGGGGATGAAATCCTGACCAGGTCCGCTCTGACCTGATCCTCCGTGTCCCGGGGCATTCTCAGGAAAACCTGCAGGGGCGCTGTACTCAGACTCCTATCCACGCGGGGGCAGACCTTGCCCCGCTGCCCGGGGTTCTAAGACGACCCGGAGGCTGTCCGACAGCCGCAGCCCTTTGGGGTGGGGAGTGGCCTGGGTGGGTGGCCGGCTCTCTTGGGAGAAGATGCCAACTTAAACAAAGCCCAGAGTCCCAGGGCCTCGCTGACTTGTTTGTACAGAGTGGGCGAGGCCCTGCAGGGGTATTTTTACCCTGGTGAAGGCCGGGAGGACCGGGGCTCCTCCTGGCCACTCCAGATCTGAGCTGGAGCCCGTGTGCCAGGGGGTGGACTGAGGCCTCGTCTGGCTGCCGTGGCCGGGCTGCAGAGGGCAGCAGGCGCTAGGGACCCCTGCCCGCTCCCAGGGCCTCCAGCGGGGTCAGCCCTGTCCTGACGGCTATGGGGTGACTGCAGAGAGGACCCGGGGAACCCCAGGAAACAGTTGAGGGCCCCAGAGCAATAGGCTGTGAACACGCGTGCTGCTGTGAGGAGGAGCCCCGGTGGAGAACCGCCCCCAGAACATTGCCTTCTCCAGCACCTTCGTTGTCGGGGAGAACCCAGAATAACCGAGATTTATTTTTGAACGCGGCTTCCTGGGTGAAGAGGCAAATGAAAACAAGCTTATGTTGGGGATTTATTTTAAAAAGCAATTTCCAAGAAGTGTCCAGGGGCCACGGCGTATTCGGTCCATCCTCCCACCTCAGTGACGACCCAGGGCGACCGAGGCCACGCTGGGCAAAGAGGCGAGGGGATGCAGCAGCCCCTCACCCCGTGGGCCACCAGAGAGAACCCTCAGGGCCGGCCCCCCTTGCACGGCCTCCTGGACGACCCAGGCTCTCAACAGATTGGCCAGAAATGAAGCCGGCTCCACGTGAGGCCTCTTCAGATGGCGAGCCCGCACCTCTGTCAGGGCTCTCTGTGTGCCTGGCCTGGGCCGCCAGGGTCTGGCCGCCTGGCACAGCTGCCCGCCCCGCCCTGCCCCGCCCCGCAGCACAGCTGGGAGGCCCCTGAGGCCCCGTGGCTTCCCCAGGGGCCCGGGATAGTCCAGTGACACTTACCGTGCTCTTCTCTGTGGCTCTCTGCAGTCACCACGGGGACATGTGAAGGCCTCTCACTGGCCTGTGGCCCGTGGGGAACCAGCCAGGCCCGCACTCACCCGCAGCGCGGATGGGGCAGGGGCCTGGCGGGAGGCCCCCAGGGCGGCCGGAGCCCCGTCTCTTTCCCTCCTGCAGCCTTGGAGCCACAGAAGGTTTCTTTACCTCTTCCAGCACCTGCCCACAGTAATAATGGATTTCAAACGGGGCGTACTGACCGTCTACACTGGATGGCCTTTCATCTCAAGCCGCTGCAGCCGAAGCCAGGGGTGGGGGGTGGGCAGGGAGCGCGGGGCTGCGCCTGTCCCTGTCCTGTCCGTCTTGGCGGTCAGCGGGGACGCGGGCGCCCCTGGGGCAGCTCTGCTGCTACGACAGCCCTCGTGCCCTCGTGGTTAAAGGGGATGGAGCTGGTGGCAAAGAGGTTCCTCGAAGGAGAGGGGGAGCCCCATGGGGCCGTGGGTGCGGGAAGGCGCTCCTCCGAGGTTAGCACTCGAGACACAGGCAGAAGGCAGGGAGGCGCGTCCACCTGGGCCAGCAGCAACCCGGGCAGGGAGGGGAAAGGTACCGAGCCATCGTCCTCCCCTGCCCCGTGGGAAGGACCAGGGGCGTTCCCTTGAACGTCCGTTTGGGGAGAGTCCCCTTCACTGGACGGCGGGGACGGTGCGTCCCTGCGAGCTTTAGTCACAGCTTGGGCACACCACTTGGTCGGCCTCGTCCTTCCATTTAAAAGTGCAGAGGCCACGTGGAACCAGCTACACGGGGCGTCTTCACGGGGGCTTCCCTGGTGGCTCAGCTGGGAGTCTGTCTACAATGCAGGAGACCTGGGTTCAGTCCCTGGGTGGGGAAGAGACCCTGGGGAAGGGGATGGTTACCCACTCCAGTATTCTGGCCTGGAGAATTCCACGGTCACAGAGTCGGACACGACTGAGCCACGTTCACTTTTTTCAGGCATCTTCACACAGGGATTACAGATGGCTTTGGAGTGAGTTCTGTGTCATTCACGTTTTTACACTCACATTTTCATTCTCCAAATTCACACTACACAATCTGAATCTCCGGGTGGAGGATGCGACTCCAGAAGTCTAACTGAAAGGCATCTGTAACTTGAGTGTGGTAAGAAGCTCCTTCCCTTTGGGAATGACGCTCAGCGGCCGTGGGGACCTACTTGTGGGGTTGCCAGTGCTTTCTAGAAACGGGACAGCCTCCTCTCCTGGGAAGGGCTTCCTCTCGGAGACCTGGATGGTCGTCGATGAGGACAGACCGCAAGAGTATTCATCCACGACACGTCCACCCAACACAGCCGCTAGATGCCTCCTGTTCCGTCGCTCTGCCCAAAGTTAAAAGAAACCTTATCCACCGCCTGGGTCACCTCACAGATGCTTATTCCCCATGTCCATGCTTCCCAGGGTCAAGGTTCATGCTTCTGATGTGATATAATGAAAGGTTGTTTTATTTTTTTTGGGGGGGTCATTATTTCTATTTGTACTAATATGACTTCGATGTTTTCTCTGCCGTGACTGCAGTTCTGACACGGCTGCGTCCACACTGCAGGGTGTGTGGGTCCCCGCCTGGGAGGGGCACCGAGCGGGTGGAGGGCACGCCGGGGATGGGACGGGGGAGCACAGCCTGAGGCCCAGACCCCGCACCTCTCCCGCCCGGTACCCCGCACACGGTGCCCACCGGGGGCCCCACCGAGCCGGGGCAGGGTTGCTCCCCGGAGGCCCGCAGGCGACTCTGTGCTCGGGGACCAAGGACCTGGGGCCTCACTAACCGCGGCAGAAACACGACACACCAGGTCGTTTAAGGCGAATTTTAATCGTTTTATAAAAGTCATATATACAAAACACGTTCAACTAACCACCGTGGCTGTACAAGTACACTTTTTACACTGCGTCGCGCGTCTCTCAAGCCGGGACACGGGTTGAGCACACAGGCCTGTCCCCACCGCCGGTGCTGGGGCGAGGGCGGGGGTGCCGTGAGCTGCAGCGACAGCCCGGGGAGGGGCCCCGACCCCCGGGGAGTTTCCTTTCCGAGTGTAAAGACCTTGGAAGAGCTCGGGGCTCTGTCCCCGGGGGACACCAAGCCAGGCACTGTCCCGGCCCGGGCCCCTGTGGGGTCCACCGCTGAGGCTGAGCCAAAGGCGAGGCGGGGGCGGGCGGACGACAGGAACCCCCTGGCGGCTCTCATGTCAGCAGAGACCACACCAGCCCGTTTTCAGCTGGTTCAAATGGACCGAAAGAAAAGAAAGACATTTGGAATGTTTTGTGATTTGTGTTAACAGGTCGAAAGGTGACGCTGTAAGATTTCAGAGACGGCAGACTCAACGGAGATCTGTTTCAAATTCTCAAATATCGAGGCCGGTTGAAGAGCCTGACAGTTGAGGAGATGGGGAGAGTGGCCTGGTGTCACAGCCTGCCCGCACCCCCTCTCCCCTGGCTTCCAGACCCCCCACAGGCTCCAGCTACCTGCTGCAGCTGGACCTAGAAAAGGTGCCCGGGCTCCGCGGGCAGTGGGGCGGGCGGGGAAGCCACGGAGGGTGGGCTCGGTCAGCCCGGCTGTCGCGTCAAGCCCGTGATCTGGATTCTCTCCACCTGGGTGACAGCCCGCTGCGCACTGCGGGTGCCAACCTCTTCCAGGGCACCTTGACAGCTGGTGGTGGGGAGACCTCCTGGATCACCCCAAGGCTGTGGGAGGCTTCCCTGGGGGCCAGGCACTGAAGAGGGGGTGGGGCCTCCTGGCCAGAGGGTTCACCCACGTGGCTCACCCCTGAGGCCCCCTCGAAGTGCTCAGGCTTTGGCAGGTCCCGCTGGCCTGTCGCTTGCCTGTCCCCAATCAGGGCTGAGCCTGCACAGCACGGAGCGGGCACCGCGCTCCCAGTCTCCGCCTGAGCAGAGGGATTCTGGAACCAGCTGGAGGGACGAGCCCCTGAACGGGCCCCCGGAGCACCAGGGCAGGGAGGCAAGGGCCTGTTCACCCCCACCCGGTGCTGCGCTCTCAGCTGTCCCAACATGGACTCCTGGCTCCCGCGGGCACACGCGGCCCACACCTCTGTGGTCCTGAAGGTCGCCTCCCAGACTTGAAGAGCTGGGCTGTGCTCACTGCAGGGATCAGCTTTTGAAAGCACAAGAGAAAGGGCATCCACTGCTGATTAAAGACAGATTAATCTGTCTGCTACACTCAGACATGGATTCCTCGGAAGGGCCCTCCTGCGGGGTACCCGAGGACTCCTGGGTTCTGGTGACACCCTGCTCCTCCTGCTGCCGTGGGGCCGGAAGCCTTCACACGGGGAGCCCCCACGTGGAGCAGGGCTGCACGGTGTCCAGGCTCAGCACCACCATCAGGGTCGGCAGGGAGAGGCGGGCACTGCGGGTGCTTTGGGCAAGCACGCAACCTGTTGACCCTCGAAGCAGGTTTGCACGCGGAGACACCAGCACAGCGTGGACACCTGGGCCACGTGGAGCCTCAGCGAACACCCAGCCCCCGGCAGGCCCGGCACCAGCCTCACAGCAGGCCCTGTCTTTCCCTCCACATGGAGCTCCCCGAGCTTCCAGGCGTCACTCAAGAGCGAGGCTGCAGAGCACACCTGATGGGCCTTAGGGAGAAGCTGGCACCAAAAGATGGGGTGAGCTGTTGGAGGCCAGCGGGAACCCTGCCCGACTCCCTGAACCACACGCAACGCCCGCGGCACCTGATGGGCACAGTGAGGTGGGGACTCGGGCCACGGCCTTGGGCCTGGGGGGGCCTTCACGGCTCTGCTCCATGGCTCGTGACCCCAGCTGCAGAGAAACCACCCAGGAATCCTGGGGTGTGGACCCAGGGTGGCTGCGTCACCCTGTGGTCCAACCTCTACACGAGGAAACCGGAACCCAAAGAGCCGGGCCCCCAGGCACGTGGGTGAGGAGCACACGCTTCTCTGCAGGGGCGGGCCAGCGGCTCTGCTCGGCTCTGGGGTGGGCAGGGGGCTGCCTTGCCTACCTTGGGCCGCTGAGGCCCCACACACGGATGCACACAGCACCTTGCCGGGCGACGGCCGTGGACACTGCGCGTGTTGCTTTCCTGGAAAAGAATTGGGTGCCGCGAGCTCGGGTGACGGAGCCGCTCTCACTCTGCCGCTGGCTTCTGACGGCACGCCGGCCCCGCCTTCCCAGGGCTCCCCCGCCTCCCGTCTCTGGACAAGCCCACGTCTGTCCCAGGTCTCCGTCCGCGGGCGGGCGGGCTCAGGGCCTCCCTCGCACACACGTGCGTCTGTGCTCCTGCCACCGCCCCGTCCTGAAGCCTTGCTCCAGAGGCGTCTGCACAGAACCGTGTTAGTGGCAGCTCACCTGGTCGCCTGGCGCCCTAACGTGGAAACAAGAACCACGATCGGCAAGTGACGAACCTTCAAGGACCATCAGGCTTGACTTCTCCACGGGCTCTGCACTTGGGGACTGAAAATTTTTATACTGCCTTTGAATGCTGAGTGATATTTTTCATTAAGAAAAACTAAGGATTTATTTTAATAAATATCCAGAGATCGAAGGTGGTCAGATCATCAAGCCAGCCCCTCCTGCTGATGCTGAAACGCTGTGCATAGCGCAAGCCGTGAGCACTTCGCTCCGATGACTCTTGTCCCAACACTGCTTTTGCTCATGGTGTCGAGTTATCGAGCGTCTGTTCCCAGGATGCCTGAGTTAGTCGGTCAGAATTAAGGATCTTATTTCAAGATGATTTCCTGATCTTAAGAGTTGAAATAACCTGACTCATTTTTATCAAAGAAGTAAAAAAATTACAAGAATAAGGAGTCTAGAGATCTCTATAAATTACAAAGCTATAATGCAATATCTTTGAGACAATTTCTCTACAAACTGAAGTTAAAAAAACATAGTAAAAAATGCACATGTGTCCTTACGTGTGAACAGTGTGACTACGAGGAGGAGAAAGTCTTAGTTCGAGGAAGTTTATTGTTACATTTTTGCAGTGATAGATGAGGCAGACCATCCCCTGCTGCTCCAACATCTCAAGATAAAAGACGGCAAATCGCGGGTAACGGTGAGATTAAAACGATACAAAGGCCTGAGGCTGGTAGAGAAGCGACCGCAACTACGTGCGGAAAGGCTGCGGGCGGTTTCAGTGGCGCCTGCGGAGCCGTCCCTGTTTCCAACAAGCACAGATCCTAGAACGGAGGGCTGAGTGCTCTCACGCCCGCTCCGCTCAGCACGAGGACGGCTCCTGGCCGCAGGGGAGGAAGTGGGTCAGGTCTGGGCCAGGCCGTGCCTGGCTCCCAGGCTACTCAGCACAGTCACGGCCACTCAACACGAGCTCGCTCCCAGGTCTGAGAGTGAGCCGGCAGCCACGACTGACCGTCTGAAGGACAAACCACGCTCCCTGACCAGATGGATGCCAACTCGCCAGCAAGCCGTCCACACCCACCTCCAGGCCGCCGCCTCTGCCAGCTCGAGGGGTGGTTTCCGGGTCGGCGGGGAGAGCGTGGATCTGCACATGAGTGCGACGGGAACCTGCAGGCAAGGGGCGCTCGAGCCCCGAGGATGGTGGGGTCTCAGGATGCCCGGACAGTCCATCCAGAGGGCTCTTTCTCCTTTAAACCTCGGTCACTGGCCCTGATCCCGGGCGCGTCCTTTCGGCTTAGAAGAGCCGCAGGGAGCAGCACAAGAACAGCGACTTTCCTGCAGCCAAGAAGGGCCCGGGCACCGGCAGATGCGGGCAGGAGATCTCGAGGGCCCAGAGAGAAGCAGGGTTCCACACTGTCTCCTCACTAGAGGCTGGGGAACGAGGACGACTCGGAAGCAGGTCTGCCTTCCCTTTCCTCTTGGGCCAGCACCTGCCACGAGCTGGGTCAGTTTATCTGCTGGTGAAGGGGAGCAGGACCCCCGCTGGGATGCGGGCCTGGAGCCACAGGCACAGGCTGGGCCGCTGGCGGAGGAAGCCTTTTCCTTGTTTAAACGCTGGACAAGGCCTCAGCGCGCCGGACACTGTTGAGCAGTCATATGCGGCGGGGACTGGTTTGGAATGCAATGTATTTTTAAACACAGTGAGAGACACCTGGGCAGGGCAGCCAGACACGTTCCCCGAGGGCCGGGCTCACGGCGCATGGCACCACTTCAGCCTCGGCAGCGGCCCCCGAGGCAGCCGTGGGCGACAGTGCTTCCGCTGGCGGGCGTGCGCTAGTGGAAGTGAGGGCCCTGATGAGAGCCCGCCGCCTAGGCAGGCAGCGGAGCCTGGGTGCTAAGGCAGGCGCTGTGGGCCCCGCCGCCAGCTCTCAGGGGGCCCCCGAGAGGCGGGGGCACGCGGATTCCCCGAGACAGCGGGCTCCCCAAGCCAACCACACGTGTGAGACGACCGGGAGATGGAGGGCAGCCCGCAAGGCCAGCTGGTGTGAGGGCTCTGCGGAGGGGCGGGGGTGGGCACAGGGCAAGCAGGCACCACCCCCCGGCCCGTGCGGAGGGGAGGGGGGAGTCAAGGCAGCGCCTGGCCCACACCTCCCCCACGGGCCGTGGCCGATCGGACGGGCGGGAGGAAGGCACAGGTGTGGGGGCGTTAAGGCAAGTCCCCCGCGGGCTCTCACTCCCACCCTCTAACCTAACAGCCGGGGCCTCTCAGGAAATTGGCACCAGAGATTGAAAAGGCAACGCGCTCCCTCGGGGAGCTGGGGGTGGGCCCCCCAGAGCTCATCCCACACTTCCCCTCCTCCAAACCCCTAGGACCCCGCCAGGCAACGCCCCACCGAGCACTCACTAGTTGGAGAGAAGAGCCACCTGCAGAGACGCCAGTGTGTGCGTCTCGGTCACTAGAAACAGAGCGTGTGTGCACACAGTCCCCGATTCAACTGTCAGAAAAGGAGCGGCTTCTCTAAGAGGAGAAAGCTGCGTTACCAGGCGTCACACGGCAACATCACAGTGACCGCTGGACTTTCAGTAGTGTCACGAGTCCCCGGGGTTCAGCAGCTGCGTCCACGCGCCCCCTCCCGCGGCCGAGCGCGGGCCTCGCGCCCCGAGCCGGGTGTCCGGGGCTCGGGGCCGGGACCTCGCGCAGGCGGGCAGGCCCGCCCGCAGCCCGCGGGGCCAGGGAGGGTGGGCAGGCCGAGGGCGGCCCGTCACTGCAGCATGATGTCCTTCAGGTTCTCCTGCAGGATGGTGTCCTTCACGGCGCGGAACACGAAGCGGACATTCTCGGTGTCGATGGCGGTGGTGAAGTGGTGGAACAGCGGCTTGCTGCGGTTCCGCCTCTTCCGGTCGAAGCACTGGACCAGAAAGCGCTGGACGTCCTCCAGCCTGTGCGGGTCGCCCCTGAAGTCCGGGAAGTGCTTCTTGATGCTGACGGCCTTCACCTTCTCCACCAGCAGGTCCGTCTTGTTGAGGAACAGGATGATGGAGACGTTGAAGAAGAGCTTGTTGTTGACGATGGTCTCGAAGATGTTCATGGACTCCACCAGGCGGTTGGTGCGCCTGTCCTCCATGAGCACCTGGTCATACTCGCTGGACGAGACCATGAACAGGATGGACGTGATGCCGTCGAAGCACTGGAACCACTTCTGGCGCTGGGACCGCTGGCCGCCCACGTCCACCATCTTGAAGGGGATCTTCTTGATGACAAAGTCGTGCTCCACGATGCCCTTGGTGGCCTTCCTTGCCAGCAGGATGTCCTGCTTGCTCGGGAAATAGTTCTGTAAAGGCAGGTAAGGAGGCGTTGGGGAGGAGGGCGTGAGAGGACGGGGACGAACAGACGCAGTGGAAGCAAAGTTACAGGGACTTTTGCGGGAAGCTGAACCAGATACTAGACCCAGCTTTCATTCACAGGAATATAAATTCAGCTTGAAGCAGAGAGTGAAGGAACTAGGTGGCCTGCTTCAGACTGGGGGGGGTCACCAGCCTGAGGAGGACGAGCAGGGCCCTCAGGCCAGGCCCCAGCCTGAGCGCTCGTCTCCTCTCTCCCCCACGTGAAACGCCCACCACTTTCCTCCTGCATCTTAGCTGCCTTTCTATTTTTCTAACTTCCAGGGCACATGCATTCCAAACCCTGACTCTGAACTGACTTAACTTAGGTTTTGCAATGCTGCTTAAATTTAGCCTGCAATATATTTAGCATGTTATTCTTGGAGAAACCTTTAAAGTCTTCAGCAGCGCGCGGCAACTGTGGCCGCCCGAAGCCCTTTGATTCTGCCCTGTTACAGTCCTCCAGCGGCTCCCGCTCACCAGCTCTCCGGCAACACCTTTGCCAGAAACCCCAGCAGGGAGGAAGCCTCTCGGCCCAACGACCCCATCCACAAGGTGGACGGGGGAGAGGGGAGTGTCTCCGACAGTGCTGGAGATGGGAGAAGCCCCGCGGGGGGGATGCTCCAACCACCCCAACAGACAGACTGAAAGAAACAAACAGACGGAAGGAGAAAGCTCTGGGTCGAATGAAGGCCAAGTGCCGGGTACCGACTTCGCAGGGTGGACTCGGGACTGCGGAAGGACAGCGTCACCCGCAGGAGAACCTTAGTGGGACGATGGGGAAGGTCTCGAAACCGACTAGACACTGGCTGATGCTAAGGGATGAGTGTGGCAATGGCGCTGGTCTCTGGACACGAGGCAGGGCTCGGGAGGGCAGCAGGAGCCCTTGGCACGGGGCTGCTCTGGGCCACACGTGCGTGTCACAGGCTGTGGGCGTGGGGGGTCTCACTCACCAGCTGGCCAATCCGGTCCAAATTATCCAGGAAGTACTTCACCGACTCGCCCTGTCGTGGAGGAAAGAAAAGTCAAGACTCAGTCTGGATTGAGGACCCTGAGGTGGTAAACTGGAGAACTCAGTCGGGTGGCGTGAGTGCTGTCCTGCCTGCCTGTAACCAGGAAGGCCCAGTGAAAAGGCTAACAAGGGGTATGTGTTTTTAAAAATAAAAAACAAAAGCTTTTTAAAAATGCAGTTTCTCTAGCTCTGATGCTCAAGTTCAAATTCAGACTGTGTTTTTCAAAGCAACGTCGAGAACACGGACTCTTTGACCAGGTGGGTCCCTTCCTTTGCAGCCGGGAGCCAGCTGTGAGACTCGGCTCCTCCAGCCCCTGGACATTTTCTGGATTGCATGTCGACACAAACTGACTGATTGCTAGCTGGAAGTGACTGCGCGAATCGGTCACTGTCCTGTTCTCAGAGGAGTGAGTCAGCTGACATGGCGGCCCTCATGGAGCGAAAGGAAGGTTTAGAGGATCTTCAGTGTCGATTAAACGAAGCAAACAGAGGAAGTGGTGAGTGAACGGGCAAAAGCTCCCCTTAAAAAGTGGGATGTGGACACTTAATCACACCCCGTGTGCCCAGAGGACTCCACTTCCTGCAGGATTCACTCTAAGCCCCACGGTGCAGACAGGGCCCAGCGAGGGTGGCAGGAGCGGGGGGCCCGGGAGGGGAAGCCACGCCAGCCGCGCACTCGGCGTGCACACACACCCACGTGCACACACACCCACGTGCACAGCAGGGGATGTCCTGGAAGCAGGAAGCTCATCAGAAAGGTTCCGGACGAGAGCGTGGGCTCGTATGAGGTCATGCGGAAGCCCCCGGGGCCTCCCCGCTACGGGTCTCCGACGTGAAAGGAAGGAGGGGGGGTGGACTTCCTCTAGTGAAGAACCCACCTCTGGTTTCAAGGAGGCCCATGGCCGCCGCGGAGGAGAGCATGTGTTTAAGGGACGGACGCTTCTCCCCAGACAGCACAGACCGGGGCTCGAGGCACGCTCTGCCCCTGGTGTCACAGCTGCCGGGGCACAGGCGGGCTCTGCCCGGGAGCCAGGGTGGGCACCCACGTGCCAGCCCCGCCCTGCCTCCCCGCGCACACAGCTCTTCGCGGGGCAGGCCCAGCAGCTGGCACTCCTTCTGCCAAGCGAGCTTCTGCTCTGTCTGCACGTCCTGCCTGCTCCCAGGCCGACAGGAAACAGCCGGGGAGTGAGAGCGGCGGGCCAGCACACCAGGTCCAGGGCTCCTTCCTTCCCGAAACCCCCGTCTCTCCTGCTGCCACTGCTCATTCGGGGCCTTCGGGGCGCGACGAGAGCTCTCCGACCCGACCCGCATCCATCTGGGGAGGCAGGCGGGGCAGCTCAGGGTGCAGCCGCTCCTGAGTCAGGCCGGGCTGGGGGTGTCTCGGCCTGCCTGGCCACGAAGCGTCCTGGCCACAGGGATGCCCCAGGGACGCTATGATGTGGGTGCAAGGGCGGAACGCCAACACAGGGGTGCGACGTGGAGACACCCCGTGCTCATGAGTAAGCATGTACTAAGGAAGGAAGGGACTCACTCCCCTAGTCTGACTTTGAACATTTCCACATACTGAGCTTGAAATCAGGGTCATCTCAGTGGACCTTACGACACAGCGAGCGCTAATATAAAAGGGCCTTTATGGCTTCTTTCTCCACCGGGATGGTCAGCTTGATCATCTTGCCAGCTTGTCTCACTGCCTCCAAGGGGGCGACTGTTCGCGTCTGTGGCATCTTTATATCCGCACCCAGAATGGACTAGGATGAGCGCCTTTACGGGAACACAGTGTCGTCACGTGAGGCGGGAAGACGCCCGGTCTTCTCTGGATGGCTGCTGGAGTAACGTGAGCTAACAAAAAGGGATACATGGAAAACAGGCTCTTCACAACCCCTCTGTCTGCCGTGATCTGATCCAGTCTCCCACGCTTGGCTGAGTTCTGGTCTTTTCCGTCAGTATCACAGGGTAGGTGTGTGCACGGAAGAGGGCCCGCTGGGGTCAAGAGCTGCTGGCACAGGCTGTGCAGGGCACAGGGCAAGGCTGGGTGGGGTGGGTTAGGTGGGGCACAGGTGCGAAGGCGGAGGCGGTGGGAAGCAAGGCCACGAATGGTTACCAAGGAAACAGCCTCTAATGTCCACTTTGGGCCAGGCGGCTCTCCAGTTCCCAGTCCTCTGTTCACACACAAGTCGTTCCTGTACTCAGCGGAATTAATTCTTAAATTCTTAACACAGGGCTTGTCAATGGTGAGTGAGAGGACTCGAAAATTTAGCTCATTCATTTAGACACAAATTGGAAAGGCAAAATTTTAAAATAGTTGAATAATAAAAACAAGCCCATGTGACTGCAGCCTGCCAGGCTCCCCTGTCCATGGGAGTCTCCGGGCCAGAATACTGGGGTGGGTGGCCATGCCCTCCCCCGGGGACCTTCCTCACCCAGGGATGGAGCCTGCGTCTCATGCCTCCTGCACTGGCAGGCAGGTTCTCTGCCACCGAGCCACCTGGGAATGAACCACAGAAGCAACTATTCTTAAGGCCAGATTTTCATTCCTGTCGCTTAACAGACACTGAATTCAAGACTTAACTTCCATTTAATGGAACAAGGCTGCCTGCCACCTTTCTACATTTTGGGGAATTCACATCAGGATCATAGCCTCTGCAAGGCCGCAGCCAGATCCCAAATCCCAAGTCTCGCCGGGGCCAAGAGACGCGCATGTGAGGAAGACGCAAGCAGAGCAGGGAGAGCGCCCAGACGCCCGTCACCGGCGCTCGGCCAGCCTGCTGCGCGCTGCTCTCCTCTTTCCAGTTCAGGGCTGGCCCTTGAACCATGTGGATTTGAACGGCACAGGTCCACCGACACGCACTTTTTAAAAACAAACGCATACTGCATGCTCCAAGGTCAGACGACTGTAAAGTTAGGCTTGGACCTTTGACTGCGTGGGGTCAGCGCCTCAGCCCCCAAGCTGTTCAAGGGTTAACTGCGTATCAGTTCAGTGGTGGCTTGGTCGTGTCAGACTCTTTGCAACCCCATGAATCACAGCACGCCAGGCCTCCCTGTCCATCACCAACTCCCAGAGTTCACGCAAACTCATGTCCATCGAGTCGGTGATACCATCCAGCCATCTCATCCTTGGTCGTCCCCTTCTCCTGCCCTCAATCCCTCCCAGCATCAGGGTCTTTTCCAATGAGTCAACTCTTCATATGAGGTGGCCAAAGTACTGGAGTTTCAGCTTCAACATTACTCCTTCCAATGAACACCCAGGACTGATCTCCTTTAGGATGGACTGGTTGGATCTCCTTGCAGTCCAAGGGACTCTCAAGAGTCTTCTCTAACACCACAGTTCAAAAGCATCAATTCTTCGATGCTCAGCTTTCTTCACAGTCCAACTCTCACATCCATACATGATCACTGGAAAAACCATAGCCTTGACTAGACGGACCTTTGTTGGCCAAGTAATGTCTCTGCTTTTCAATATACTATTTAGGTTGGTCATAACTTTCCTTCCTTCCAAGGAGTAAGCGTCTTCTAATTTCATGGCTGCAGTCACCACCTGCAGTGATTTTGGAGCCCCCCAAAATAAAGTCCTAGACTGTTTCCACTGTTTCTCCATCTATTTCCCATATACTTCTTTTTAAAAACCACTTGAGAGGAAGTTGTCCATTTACCCCTGAAAGCTTCAGCGGACACGCCCCAGGCTCCAGGACACCTGCGTCCACGCCCACAGCAAGCCCAGGAGAGGGGATGTGGGCATGGTGCTCTCAGCCGGCAGCACGGCCTCTTCCAGCACCTGCTTCTGCCTGGAATCGAGGGCTGCGTGTAGCTGTCCGCTCTCTCCCGCCTCCTTTAATCTGAAACACTGATCTTTGTGAAGAACGCAGCAACTCCACCCCAGGTGGCAGCTTTTGTGACGTTTCCAATCTTCACCAAAATGGTTTTCCCATCAGTACAGCAACCGCTGGTCTGCGGCGGACCTTCTCTACTGTAAACGAGAGTCCTCCCTTCTCCCCTGTTTATCTGTTACCCACATGGACTCACAGATGCTTGTATTTCTCAAGGTTTGCAATTTGCAAAGTCATAGGACTGTTTGAATTTGCAGATCATAGAACTGCATACGAAATCCTCAAGCATCTATAAAAAAAGCTAACAATTGAGTCAAGAAGTGAGTTCAGAAAATTCATAAGATACAACGTCAATATACAAAACCAAGTGTATTTTATATGTGAGCCCTAAATAAGTGAAATTTAAAATTTGAAAACAATTTCATTTGGTACTAACATAAAATACTTAGGAAAAACTTTTTGTGCTGTTTTGCAGGGTGTGTTTTGTATTCTGAAATAACTGCAGACGCACAGAAAGTTGCAAAGATGGCAGAGAGTCTAGCGCCCCGTCGTCCCATTTCCCAGCGGCTCCAGCTTATGTCATTACACACAGCACGGTCAGGGGAGTGACGCTGGTCACGCGTGGCTCTGTGCACATCTGTGGATTCGTGTGATGCCCCCAACCACCTCGCGCTGCTCCCACAGCCAGACAGAGACCTGATCCGTCAACACAGAGGTGGCCTTCCCCGCCTCTGCCAGCCCTGTCTCTGGCAGACACTGCTGTCAGCTCGTCTCCACAGTTTACAGTCACTGGCTTGTTCTCTGTATAGTTTTGCCTTTTCTAGAATGTACTTTAAGTGGAATCAGGCAGCAAGTAACCTCTTGAAAAATTTTTTTTCTTTTTTAAACTCGGCAAAACTGCCTGGAGATCCAACCAGCTGCTGTATCGACAGTCTATCTCGTCACTCCTGAGCAGTGACGTCCGGTACGGATGAGCCACGGCTTATTTACAGCCACTGATCTGGAGACATTCAGGTGGTTTCCACACTTTAGGAGTCACAGATGAAGGTGCTGCGGACGTCCACGCGCAGATGTGTGGACACCGTTCCCGTCTCTCTGGGGTGAGTGCCCCGGATCGGGATCTCTGGGTTCTATGGTAAGTGTATGTCCAGAAAGTATAGTTTTGTCTTTTTTCAAAGAAACTCTCAAACGCTTTCCCAGCATGGCTGTGTCACTGTCCCTTCCCTCCAGTGATGTGCAGGTGTCTAGCTTCTCCATACCCTCACCAGCCTCCGGCACGGCCGCCAGTGTTCCTCTTCTAAGAGCCATCTTAACGAGGTTTCGTCACTAGTCTGCGTGTCCCTTGCTCTGCTGTGACCCAGGGGGTCACGATGCTGAGCGTCTCTATGCGTGCTTGTCTGCCATCTGTGTGTCCTCTTGGGTGAAGTCTCTTCGTATCTTTTGTCCATTTTCTACTTGGACTGTTTCATTACTATTCATTGTAAGTGCTCCTTAGACACTCCAGACACAAGCCCTGTGCTGGAGACGTGGTTGGTGAGGACCTTCTCTCATCTGTAGCTTGTCTTTCCATCCTTGTAAGAGGGCCTTTTGCAGAGCAAAAGTTTTGGATTTTGATAAAACCAAAATTGACTGTGGTGTCATATCTATGAATGCTTCAACCAACAGGATCTGTCTAAGGGGACATACAGATAGATGGAGGCAAACACATGAAGAGACAGTCTGCATTCGGGCCACTCGGCCAGAGGCGCACGCGGCCATGCTGTGAGAGGAGGGCTGTGCGGCAGGGAGCTGAGGGCAGTCCTGGGAGCTGGGCGCGGCCCCTGGTCAACAGCTAGCGAAAACAAGACCAGCCCAGCGGCTGCAAGGAAACGCACCCTGCCAGGGACGGGCGTGGGGTGTGAGGAGGCAGTGGCGCCCACTCCAGTGCTCTCGCCTGGAGAATCCCAGGGACGGGGGAGCCTGCTGGGCTGCAGTCCATGGGGTCGCCAAGAGTCGGACACGACTGAGCGACTTCACTTTCATTTTTCCTTTCATGCATTGGAGAAGGAACTGGCAACCCACTCCAGTGTTCTTGCCTGGAGAATCCCAGGGACGGGGGAGCCTGGTGGGCTGCCATCTATGGGGTCGCACAGAGTCGGACACGACTGAAGCGACTTGGCAGCAGCAGCAGAGGTGGGCGAGCTGGGAACAGCTGAGGAGCTCAGAGGAGGCTGTAGCCCCACCGACTCGAGCTCAGCCTGGTAAGACCTGAGCAGAGGCCCTGTGTGCTCCAGGTGGTGCTCCCGGGGCCCTGTGTGCTCCCCGCGGCGGTGCTCCCGGGCCCATGCACTCCAGGCGGCAGGAGTCCTGGGCACACGTGTGGCAGTGCGTTGGTGCTGCTGTCTGAAGCTGCTGCAACGTAACCACTTGTCACCCAGCAGGTAAACCATTAATAATTCATTTCTTCAGGCAAAGCCCCGGGAGCCATCAGAGGGAAGGCCACGCCCCCAGGGGGCCTGCTTGCATTAGCAGGTACTGAATGCCTGCCGGTGAATGAAGACATGCAGTTTTTCAAAGCTGAAACTTAACCTGAGCTTAAACATTATTTCCTTTAAAAACTCAGTGTGTTCCTGACCTCTGTCTACTGTTGAGGGCCTACACAAAAGCCAGCTCCTCCCTCCCCCGCCATCAGGATGGCGCTAAGAAACGCCTCCTCCTCCTCGCAGCGGGGCAGCCGCATCGACATAAAACAGAAGCATTAAAAGCCTAATAAATGTCTGAAAAGTCTCTTGCTTAGGCCTTAGTCCTTAGCTAACTCAAAACAAACGGGATGAGTCAGAATCTGGTTTCTTCAGGCTTTTTATGGAAAGCTCTGTATTTTCACTAACTTATTCAAATAACCCAAAGGAAAAAAGCCTCCAAAACACAATAGCTCCCCAACTACCAATATTTACCATATTAGAAATTAAACCTGAGAGAACTTAAAATACAAAGTACGAGCATCCACCCAGTGAGACGCCCTGAGACAACATCATGGTGTCACCAGGCCTCTGGAGAACCCTGCCCCACACCCTGGGAGAAGCGGGCTGGGAAAGGCGAGTCTCGTCTCCGTATTACTGTGAAGGTGGTTTTGGCCTTGTGGAGCCCTTGGAAGGACCCCGGCCCACACTGAGAGGCACTGCCCTAGAAAGCTCCGGCGCGGTGTACCAGCCACGATGCTCCGAGCAGCACAGTCACCAACGCTGGAGATGACCCCAGGTCGCACACACAAACTGCAGCATCGTGTAAGACACAAAACCCCGGAAGAATCGGCAGGAGAGGACCACCACCACGGGCCTCAACACGGTGAGTCTCCAAACAAACGGGGGTGAGGAGACAGTCACCGGGAGAGGTTCATACTGCTCACGCGAAGTTTAAAAACAGGCGTCCCTTGACACCGCACAGCAGTCACAGCAGCAGAAACACGTGGCAGGGAAGCGAGCGCGGGGAGACAAGGTCCCCGTGCTTCCTGGGAGGCCGTCTCCACGTGGCTGGAAGCCAGCACGGGGCACGGGGCCCTGCGCTTCCTGGGAGGCCGTCTCTGCTCCTCCCTATCGTCTCTTTTGCCTCAAGAACTCTTGAGAGCTGACTGAGACGACAGTAAATGATGAGTTATTCAGAATTTCCTAGTGAAAGAGATGCCACTTTACCCCAAATCCTCCAGGTCTACCTGAGTAGCGCTGCCTTTTCTGAAGTCCACGTGTCTTACTCCCTGAACACTAGGGAAGCCTGGTGTGCTGCAGTCCACGGGGTCGCAAAGAGCTGGACACGACTGAGTGACCGGCCTGAACTGAAATGTCCTGGTCAAGTCCAGCTCCTCTGGCACACAGCGGGACTCAGAGTGCTTATCAGCACTGTTCACTGATAAACCTAAGTAATCAATTCTATTGGTCTTTCCCAGACATGATGGGGAGCTCCAGAGCTGGTCCACCCGGAAGTCCACACTGGCTTTCCTTACTTCCCTACTCCAGAGACACCCCTCTGCCACGACGGCAGGTGGGTGACCGCGCTCACAGACGCCATGTGAGAGCCTGGGAGAGGCCGGCCCAGCACACACGTCCCCCGAGTCCCCCAGAACCATCTTTCAAAGCCCGACGCTATCCCTTTAAGTCTTCCCAACCCCCTCCTCCAAATCCATCTCCACTTCCTTCTAGAGGCAGCTTATCCAGGGAGCCAAGTTTAGCTCCCGAATGCTAATCTTTCCTCCAGGGACAGCCCTTGTCTTTGCAGGAGGGGCTGCCCTGGCAGCGCAGCACTAGCTTCAGGGAAGACTCAAAGGGGAGCAGCTTCGAGACCCTGGTAGGAAGTGGGGCTGGGAGGGAGGGGGCATCTTCTGGCCAAACTGCCCCTCACTCGGGCTCGTCCTACCCCGTCCATGGTCTCAGCAGGGTCAGCTCGCGCAGTCCTCACAGTCCACATCTCGTGTGGGGACAGCTTATCAGTTTCGACTCAAAGCTATAAAATTCAGATGGAGTCACAGTGGCGTGCATACCTCATGAGACCCCACTGGTTTCCCCCGTCACCTGGATATCGACCGTGGGAATCCTTTCCGAGCTCTGCTCACGAGTTCACGTGAAGTTCAGGCCCCGGCTCTGCACTGGGAGTGGTCCCCTGGGTGAGCCCAGCCCCCCGCCCCCCAAGTGCTGCAGAATGGCTGAGCTGGTGACAGGTGAGACTACACAGGAGTGAAAGCAAAGGAGAGAACCCAGGGAGCTTTTCTTTCTACCTGACGGTGTTCAGGCTGCAGAGAAAGAGGAGGCTTAAAGGGCTGTGTGCCCCCCTCAGCTAATGGAAGGGACCATGTGACTCCCCGGAATCATCTAACTCCTAAGGACGGGCGATCCCCACTTTACAGCACGCGTGCTTCCGGAACAAGCCTGTCAATCCGAAACCCAAATCAGATTTCACTGGATTTACAATCTGGATACTAGTGGTTCTTCTTTCCTGTTTACATGAATTTGCTTAAAAAAAAAATAAAAGATCGTGGATAGTTGCAGAATGGACTTCTGGAAAAGCACCGCCAGCAGGGAGGTGGCAGACGCGTGGACAGGCAGCAGAGTGCGCACGCTTCTTGGGGCGGCTGGGGCTGACCAGTCCTCAGCTGCTCAGTGGTGTCCGGGCGCCCACTTAAAATCCAGCTCCAACTCAGTCCACCTCGTCCCATCTGTCAGCCGACAAAACTCCAGTGTGAGGGGCCGTCTACCTGCCCGGCAGCGCAGCCACCCCGGAGCCTGCGTCACTGACCGCCTCAGCCTCCTGCCAAGTGCAGGGCGGCCCTCACCCCACCACAACTCCCGGCCCCACCCGGGCCCCTAGCGACAGAGGCAAAGCAGCGGAGAAACCCGTGAAATCAAGACACGCCAAAAGACGGATTCGGGCACTACAGAGCTACCGTCTGAACTGAGCTTCCATTCCTGCGAGGAGTCCCAGGGCCCGCGCGGTGCTGGCTAACACAGCTCACGGGTGTCTGGGGTGTCAGCCGTTGCAGATGGGCAGGTGGCTGGATCGGCACAAACCACTCTCCCAGCTGGGCCTCGAGGCCAGTAAACAGGCCCTCGAGCCTGTGCATATCAGCGCCTCTAATCTGATGCAAAACAGTAGGATTATTCCCATTCTCCAGGTGAAGAAACCAAAGCTCAGACATTAACTTCTGAGGTCAAAGCAGCCGCTCCTCCCCCAGGCCAGGCTCCGCCCCCTGCACCACTCAGCAATAACTAACCAGCCTGCGGGGCTGAGCTCAAGCGCACTTCCCAGAATCAAGTTAACACAGGGATAGGAATCCCACTCCCGACACGGGGGCTGTGGAGCCCTTCCCAAAATCAAGTTAACACAGGGATGGGAATCCCACTCCTGACACGGGGGCTGCGGAGCCGGCGGCAGGGCACAGGGGACGACGCCACATGGACGCCCCTGGCCCCCGCGCCGGGGTCAGGGTGCCTGCAGCTGGACGCTTGCATCCTCCCCCTCCTCAGCGGAACAAAAAGGGAAGAGAAGGGCTCAAAGCAGCCTTCTGTCTGCCAAAGCCTGACTCACCCACGGGCTCGCCGCTTGGCGCTGGGAAGCAGGAAAAGGCAAGCTCTGCACAGGGAGCCGGGGCTGCGGCTGGCGGGGAGGCCAGAGGCGGGGAGCCCGGGATGCTCCTGGGCCGCCCAGCTCCTCACAAGCAGCCACTGTGCCACATAGGTGGCTGGCAGGTCTGGCCCCGGGCCTGACTCCACAGGTCGTCTGGACCGGAGCCCCTGGGGGCCACCTCTCTGCCCTCAGCCAAGCCTCTAGCTTTCTGCTGAGAAGCGAGCAGCACCTCGGGAGAGACACCCCTATCTGAGCACACGGGGCAGCACAAGCGCCCGAGGAGGCTCACAGGAGAGACGCGGGCCCGTGAGCAAGACGGGAGCCGAGGGGGGCTTGCACCGGCCGGCCGGATGGCGGCAGGCCGGCCAGCGTGCGCTCGGCACCGGCGTCTGTGAGCTTCATCTGGCGGAGAACGGGTGGAGCCCAGCCCAGGGAGCCCACAGAGGGCTCCTTCCTTTGGCCATGCCGACTGTCTGAGCCAACGCCTCGTCTGGAAAAGCTTCTCTACATTCCCTCGAGCGTGGAGCGGGGTGATGCTCTGCAGACTTGCGCTTTCTCTTCAGCCCTACATGGACCCATGACCTAAAGCTAGCTGGAGACAACAGAGAACTTCTCCCAGACACCTGGAGACAGCTGCCACAAAAATGCGCGTTTCCCAGTGAGAAGTGTCGTAAAGAAGATTCTGGAAGCCGGCACCGACTGCTACCGATGATGTATTTATTACTGGGTCATGTTGTGCTACTGCAAAATTCAGCACTTTCACTAACTACTCTTAACCTAAACCCCCCCAACAAAACTGCATCGGTAAACCTCTGATGTTAAAAAGGTTACGCTACAAAACAAATCAGGCTGAATCAATGATCTTTATTCAGGTTCCTGTGAATGATTCAAAGGAGATGATGATTCAGTACCAGATCAGCCTGTCAAAACCACCTATGACGGTGACTGACATGCAGTTCAAGACAGAGGACGAGTCTTAAGACGTTCCTCTGTGAGACGGACTGGCCGGGCGCTTTGGAGACCCTCCCTCGGTCAGCGCCTGATGGCGGCCAGTTGTCGATTGCTCCCTGCTCAGCTCCCTGCCGCCTTCCCCTGCGGTGGAACCTGGGATGTGAGGCACTCATCCAGTTGGCTCTCTTCCCTCAAGAACCGGAGCCGGCCGGAGAGGGGTTCAACCCGGGGCCCCTTGTGAGCCAAGCGCCACGTCCCAGAGGGCGCTGCCGTGGGGCGGCCATGAGGTGTGGAAACCCCAGTCCCGGCGGCTCTCGGGGTGCCTCCTTAGAACAACATCGGGGATTTGCTCAGGAGCAGAGCCAAATGAAATGTAAGCCACCCGCAGCCCGGGCCGCGGGGACCTCCTGGACAAAGGGGACATTTGAAAGGTGTCAATAAATTGCTTCTCAAAACAACATGTTTTCCAGCGTCTCAAACGGGGAATTTTGCTTGATATTTCCGGAAAAAAAAAAAAAAAGCTCAGTAAATAAGAGGGTGAATTGTAGGTTATTTGAAAATCTTGCTTCTTGGAACCTGGGAAAGACACAACATTTTATCACGCTTGGCACTAAGGGTGAGCAGACCCAGTGCCTTTTTAAGAGGCAATATTTATCGAGAAGCCAAAGGAGAGGTCTGTACGGCCCGCCCGCACCCCGGGGACCAAGAGGAGTCCAGCCTCAGCGGGGCCACAGCAAGCAGCGATGAGAATAGCGGGGACGTTTCCCACACGGGGTCATCATCGCTGACGCACAGAGCTGCTCGGGGTTTACCTGGACAGAGACTCGCTCTGTCCTTCCACCAGAGGAATCATCAAACTCACCAACATTAAGAGATCCTCCCATCGTCTTACGCAATGTGGGGTAAGAAGGAAAGACAGGGAAGAAAAATGAAATAGCACTTACTCTGAAAATGGCCCGAAGGGAGCCAAATTCCCTCCCTCTTGTAAGTACCACTGGTATATTAATATTTCCTTTAAGACCAAAATGCAGGGGACCCAGGTTTGATCCCTGGATCAAGAAGGTGCCCCTGGAGAAGGGCACGGGAACTCACTCCAGTCTTCCTGCCTGGAGAAACCCCATGGAGGGAGGAGCCTGGCGGGCCCCAGTCCGTGGGGTTGCGAAGAGTCGGACACGCCTGAGCGACCAGCACGAACAATGGCGCATAAGGACGTTCACAGGAGCGTTATTCTCAGAGCTGAAGAGAGGAGACAGCTCACATGCCCACCACAAGCTGGCGGGCAGATCACGGGACGCCTGCCTGCAACCGGAACGCTACTTGGTAGCGACAGCCGCTGAGACACTGACTCAGGTGCACTGTGGAGGAATTCTCTCGCCTTTTCTCAGCCTATCTTCTACATCGGGGGCCCCCATCTACAACCGCCCCCGCGCCCAGCACAGGCTATGAGAGCGCTCCGGCCACTCCGCGTGCTTGCCGATTCTTCAAACTGTCAAACGTCTCAGTTTCTGAAATCTGGTGAGCTCATAACGTCATTTCCTCGTCTCAGAAATGCCTTTTCGAGCTGTGGGCCCATTTTTCTATTGAATTGCCTGTTTCTTACAGGCTTGTAGAGGTTCTTTAAGTATTCTGGACACAATTTTTTTTTTCTTGCAGGTTAGAGGTGGTGAAGATGTTCTCTGGATGAACAGAATTCTTCCCTTGATGGCAGTCAAAGTCTTAATCCTTTCCTTTGTCACTGTTAATGACTCCAGTTCTTCCCTACCCCAAGGAAGGTCATGAAGATTCTTCTATGTTCCCTCCTAAAAGCCTGGAGAAGGAAATGGCAACCCACTCCAGTCTTCTCGCCTGGAAAATCCCATGGAGGAGCCTGGTAGGCTACAGTCCATGGGGTCGCAGAGTCGGACACGACTGAGCAACTTCACTCTCACTTTCTTACCTCCTGAAAGAGACACAGTGTTGCTTTTCCCTTGCAGGCCCCTAATCCAGTCAGCTGGGTGTGTACACAGGGACCACCTTCACTGTTTTCTGTGTAGCTCCACCACTTCACTGATTCTTATTGGATTTGACAATTCAATAGAAAAATGGGCCCAAGGTTTGAAAGGGCCTTTCTGAGAAGAGGAAATGGTATTACAGGCTCACCAGATTTCGGAAACTGAGACGTTTGACAGTTCCAAGAATTCACAGTATCTTATTCTGTACCAGTACCTCCATTGTAGTGGTTATTAAATTGTTTTAAAAAATAAAGATTATCTGTTTTGTTCAGTTCAGTTCAGTCGCTCAGTTGTGTCCGACTTTTTGCGACCCCATGAATCGCAGCACGTCAGGCCTCCCTGTCCATCACCATCTCTAGGAGTTCCCTCAGACTCACGTCCATCGAGTCCGTGATGCCATCCAGCCATCTCATCCTCTGTCGTCCCCTTCTCCTCCTGCCCCCATCCCTCCCAGCATCAGAGTCTTTTCCAATGAGTCAACTCTTCGCATGGGGTGGCCAAAGTACTGGAGTTTCAGCTTTAGCATCATTCCTTCCAAAGAAATCCCAGGGTTGAT
>SJYF01000191.1:4670185-4687646 GCA_006410515.1 Procapra przewalskii | reverse complement strand
AAGACTCACAGGGAAGCCAGACAATAAGCAGAGGCTTGTCTGGCCTCCGGACGCAATGCCAGTATCAATAGCAGTAACAAGAGCAACAGCGAGATCGACACCCACTGCAGCTTACACTTACCTTACATGGTTTTTGGGTGTTGAGCACTTTACTGGCATGAAAGAATTAAACGTTCGCATCCGGGAGATGCCTGCTACTACGAGCCCCGTTTTTCAAGGGCGAGGAAACTGAGGGTAGGAAAGTCACTCAAGGAGGCAGAGTCAGGAGGCGGCAGTCGGGGCCGGACAGGAGGCCTCCCAAGCTCCAGGTCCAGTGCTCATGCTCACCCTACGTGCTTTCCTTCTGGAAGAGTCTATACAAGGTGCATGAGTGACATGGGGAGGGGCAAGAGGGCAGACTCTGCCCGTGGAGTATCCGGGTAGGCTCCATGGAAGTGGTGATGCTTGAGTTTGGCTGTAAAGGGTCCCTGGGATTTGTCAGGGGGGTGAGGTGGGAAAGACACTGCAGCTGTGGGAACAGCATGTGAAAAAGCCCTGACTTTATGCTTCTCTACCGCCCCCAAGGTGGCGTGAGCTCCGTGAAGCCAGGCACACCTCTACCCCAAATGCCCTGCATGCAGAGGACCCTGAATATGGGTGTGGGGGGGTGGTGAATGAATGCCACCTGAGTGGGAGCTGTACCTTGCCGCCTCTGTGCGAAGTCCTCAGGCAGGTGCTCAGGGGTGGTCTCACCGTGGCCCATAGAGGATAGAGTCCCGTCTCGGGGGCTGGTCCCCAGTACCCCGGAGAACATGACTTGCAGTTCCCACTTGCAACCACAAGGTGTCGCTCACACCACACCAGGAAACCCAGCTCGCAGAGGGCGGGGGCAATGTCATCGGTGAGCCAGAGACGGGATCTCCAGGCGACCATTCGTCCTCATTAGCGCCCCGAGTCCCTGCTCCAGGACCAGACAGCTGTGCCCAGCGGCGAGGGCTGGGCTGAGAGGCCTCCTCCTCTAGCCAGGGGCAGCTGTAGGTGAGGAAGCAGGATGGCCTTGGGGAATGGGTGCTGGAGCCAGACCTGGGAGGCCGTGACCGCCACTGCCGGGCATCCAGCAGCCCTGCCACTGCCCACTGCCCCTGCCCACAGCCTTGGCCTTGGCCGTTCAGGGAAGGCTGCTTGTGCAAGGGCTCTCATCAGCCGCCCAACGCCCCCCGCCCAGGCCGCCCTCCCTGGACACTCAGCTGGCCCTGAGGAGTGATATCAGCCTTCCTACACACCTCCGAGGCAGCTGGCCCTGTTCCCTTTGTGAGGTCTTACTTAGCCCGGGGTCCTAAGCCTCAGGGGTCCAGCCACTCCTGCTTTCAGCCCTACGGCTGAGATCTGGAAGAGGAAGCGGTCACCTGGGCAGTGGGCATGCGTTTCCTACTGCTCAGACTCAGGTGAAGAAAAGCAGGCCTGTGTGTTTCTGTAACTCAGCCTCATGGCCACGGAGCCATTATTCTCACTGCCAGCAGATAATGTCATCTTCGCCAATTCGAGGTAAACACGATCATTTGGACTCATACAGTTTGGGGGTGTCCCTTTGCCTTTCCTTCTGCCTGAAGTGGCAGCTACATTCTAGAGCTTTGTGGGGACTTGCAGGTTTCCCTGGTGGCTCAGTGGCAAAGAACCGGCCTGCCAATGCAGGAGACGGGGGTTTGATCCCTGTGTCAGGAAGATGCCCCAGAGAAGGAAACGCAACCCACTCCAGTACTCTTGCCTGGGAAATCCCATGGACAGAGGAGCTTGGTGGGCTGCAGTCCACGGGGTCGCAGAGAGTCGGACAGGGCTTAGTGATCGAACAACGACGGTGGGGACTTACCGCACTGGGGAGGCAGCGGGCGTGCATCGCCCCACGCCCGCGCCGGTGTCCCTGCAGGGAACTGTCCCTCCTGACCCCTCCACTCTAGGTGCCTGTCCCCGAGGTGCCCGTCCCTGAGGTGCCCGTCCTCCGGGGGAGTGTTTCCTTTGTGTCAGTCAGCTCGCGGGATGGTCTAACCGCGGCCCCGCTGCCAGCTTCCTCCCTGTTGGCACCGTGAGCCTCCACATACCCGCTCCCCGGGTTCCATCTCTCCCCAGGCATCCAGTCTCTCGGGGCTTCTTGTGCCCGTATTGCCCGAGGAGGGTGGGCTGCCTCTCAGAGCCCCGGGCATATCCTCCGCTGGGCCTTGCCTCATGCCCTGTGGGAGGAGCTCCCTCTCATTTGGGAGCGGGAGAGCCAGGGTGTTCTCAGGATCTGATTTTCTTCCCACATCCTTCTAGAACCACATTAAAAAAAAAAAAGTCAAGATTTTGCATTCTCTGCCTTGAGGGGACAGCTGCCTGCCCAATAGGGCGGGTCTGAAGGAGGTGTGTGTACGTGTGTGTATGCGCATCGAGTGCGTTAATGCTCCCAGTCTTTCCACCCGGTCTGCCTGAATGGCTTCCGTTCCACGTGACTGGGTGTGGCCTCCTTCCTAACCTCTGGACTCCGGGCTGGGCAGGTGTGTGCCAGGCCGTGAGCACACGCAGTCAGCCCCCTGGGCTTCTGCTCCGGCTCCTAGAGCAGATCTGACCTTAGAGTCCCCGAGCGTGAACCGCTTGCATGCGTGCCCAGTTGCTTCAGTCATGTCTGACTCTTTGCATCTCCATTCGCTGCGGCCCGCCAGGCTCCTCTGTCCATGGGATTCTCCAGGCAAGAATACTGAGGTAGGCTGCCATGCCCTCCTCCAGGGGGGCTCCTCGGCTCCTCTCAGATGCCCAAGATTCCGCCCTACTGGCTCTTCCACTTTCCCCAGACCTGGCCTCAGTGCTCTGACCACACCACTGAGTGGTCGCCAGTGCAGATTTGTTTTAAAATAAATGACTGTGACTTTGAGGTACCCAGAGACAAACCCTTGGGTCCTGGGCCTTCTTCTGAAAATGTTGCTCAGTCACTAAGTTGTGTCTGACTCTTTGTGACCCCGTGGACTGCAGCACGCCAGGCTTCCCTGTCCTTCACCATCTCTCGGAGCTTGCTCAAACTCATGTCCATTGAGTCAGTGATGCCATCCAACCATCTCATCCTCTGTCACTCTCTTCTTTTGCCCTCCCTCTTTCCCAGCATCAGGGTCTTTTCCAGTGAGTCAGCTCTTTGCATCAGGTGGCCAAAGTATTGGAGCTTCAGCTTCAGCATCAGTCCTTCCAATGAGTATTCAGGACTGATCTCCTTTCGGATTGACTGGTTTGATTGTTTTGCAGTTCAGTGGACTCTCAGGAGTCTTCTCTAGCACCACAGTTCAAAAGCAGCAAGTTTTTGGCATTCAGCCTTCTTTATGGTCCAACTCTCACATCCATACATGACTACTGGAAAAACCATTCTCTGGAAATGAGGTTGCAGCCAAACATTTAACTGACAAAGAACTTGTATCCAGAATATACAAAAAGCTCTCAACACTCATGAACAAGAAAACAAACAACCTCATAAAAATTGGGCAGAAGATTTGAACTGACACTTTCCTAAAAACAACATTTGGAAGTCATGTCAGGACATGAAAAGGCATTCATCGTTATTAACCGTTAGTGAAAGGCAGATGGAGATGCCAGGAGAGGCACACCTGTTAGGATGGTAACTGTGAAACAGTGTGAATGATGCCAGGAGGCAGAGCTACGGGGCTCCCCTACCGCGGGCAGGGGTGCATGGCGGCACAGCTGCTGATGAAGTCTAAGAACCTTCTCTTCCAGGTGGGGTTTGGAGAACATCCAGACAGCAACTGGGGGTAGCATTGGAGTCCTAAGCTACTCAAAACGCCGCCTGTGGTGTAACAGAACCAGCATCACCTGGGCACTCAGAAGAAATGCATAATTTCGGGTCCCCTGGTGGAATCAGAATACTGGAGACAGCGTCCGAGGATCGGCATTATCAGGCTTCCCTGGTGATTCTTATGCCCAGTCAAGTCCGAGAAACATCCCTGACCCAGGGCATCTGCATCTCACAGGTGTGGGGACACACGTCCACAGGCTTGGTCTGGGCTCACCTTCTGGAGGGTGGCTGAGTGGCACCAGAAAGCGTATCAGGCCTTTGGGCTGTGGAGAGTATAGTTCAACGCCTCTAGGAAGAAACAGTTTTTCTGGTGGGGCACCCAGCTCACGACTTGTCAAAAACCACCTGGGCGTTTGTCATCACGAAATAGAGCTCAGAGGCTCATTCTTCCAGAAAAGAAACCCGTCCATCTGTTTGCAGTCAGGCGAGGGTGTTCAGGCAACCAGATGCTGCTCTGGGTGCTATGGCAACAGCGTGTGTTGGTCAAGACCGTCCTGCCCTGCTCAATTTCTGAAACAAGCTAAACCCTTGCTGTGGAAGTTACTGGCACTCCTGGGCTTGCCCCTGCTCTCCTGGAAACGTGCCCTGCCACCCCCCCCTCTTCTGTCCGTCAGGATCCTATTGCCCTTTCATACCCAGCCCAAATGTCCCCTTCTGGCCACGTGAGCCAGTGAGTCGCCGTGTCTTTCCAAGGCTTGCCCTTCTCCGTGTGTCTTGGTTTCTCTCTTATAAAGATGCCGCTCATGGGACTGGATGAGCCTTTGAATGTGTCTTTACGTGGTGCTGTCCTCTCTGTGTGCCCCCGTTTCCCTCCTATGAAGATGCTGGTCATTGGATTCAAGCCCTCCCTATGCCCGAGTGACCTCATCTTAACTAATTACCATCTACAGACCTTATTTCCAAATAAGGTCACAGGCATAGGCTCCAAATATTAGGATGTCAACCTATCTTTTGGGGGGATACAATTCAACTCACAGCTGAGTGGCTCACAGCTGTGGGCTCTGCAGGTTCAGTCTTGTTGGTGGACCTTCGTGAGCCTTTTGGAACATTCCTCAGAACTGTACCCCACCCCCCTCCCATCCAGTGGAGCTAGCTTGGACCAGTCTCTGAGACCCTGGGTGTCTCTTCTCAACTTTGCACTCACCAGCAGCATGGTGCAAGCTTAGTATTGACCTTACGGAAATTGGGGAACCTTTCAAATTGGGATTCTTATTTTTTTCCCTTCTCTTCCCAACTCACCACACTGCTCATGCTTCTCCTTGTTTGAGGGTCCAAGCCACCTCTGGCCTCTGGCCAGCCCTGGAGTTGGGCGGCTGGTGCTCCCAGGCGGAGGGCTCTGGAAGGTATGTGCCTTCTGGTGATCTGGGCATGGCTATGGGGGCCAGATTGGGGACAACACCTGGCTTCCCAGGGGATTAGCTGCCGGGGCCTCCCCATGGGCATGAGAACCCAGCTGTTGCTTTCAGAGTCCTGCTGACAGGTGTGCCGAAGGGCAGAGGGTGCTATGAGAAAAGAGAGACTGTGATTTACAACAGCGGCAGCCTGGGACAGCTGGGCTTGTGGACAGTGGGAAGGTGGAAGAGAGTTGGCAGGATGTTAATGGGATGAGGGATCTGCATTTCATGGAGACGGTGTGTCGGAGTCCGTGCTGGCTGAGATTAAATGACCCATCCCCTGCATACAGAAAGGCTGGAATAAATCAGGCTTTCCTGCAAGCGGGGTGGCAGGGAGTTAATTAGGAACGAGAAAAATACATTTCAACTCACAAAGAAGCCCTGTGAGCAAGTGAGGAGCATTCCCGACCTCTACCGGGGATTTCGCTCTCGGGGAGAGGACGAGGTTCGCCCCTCCTTCTGAAGGACACACAGGACCCCAGAGATGTCAGAGAGGAGAGCGGGGTGGAGGGAGCTGGTGTGGGCAGGAGAAAGTGTCCTGCTGTGTTCAGCTGAAAGTGATGGTGGCCTGGACTCAGGCGGGCGGAGGCCACGATGGAGAGAGACGGATGGTGCGTGGCACCCCCATCGCGAGACCCTCCTCGGAGCACTCCTGCCCCAAGACACTGATGACTGGACCTCTGCCCAGGCTGGCATGGGCTCGCCCTGGCATGACTTCCACCTGCTTGGCTCTGCTTCTCTTCTGAGCCCTGAGTCCCCGGAGGCAGAGATTCTGTCTGGAAATTGTGGTGCTCAGGGGTGCAAAAGAGGCTTTTGTTAACTACAGGTTTTCCAGACAGAAGAACGGGAAAGGGGAAAGGAGCCACCTGCTATGGGTCCCCAAAGTTGGGCATGCAGTGCTCTGAGAACTCCCTGACATGGCCGGAGCCATCAGCCCACTTCTCAGAGGCTGTAGGTGGAAGCGGAGGCCCGGCGGGGCAGCTGGAGCGGAAATGGTGACGAAGGACGCCCAGCATCTCTGAAAGAGGTGGGGAAGTGCTCCCTCAGGGCCGCACTTGCCTCCTCCCTGCACAGGGCTTCTGCCTCTGGATGATCCCCACGCCCCCCTGAGACTCTGCAGTCCCCGAATTGGCGTCCCCTCCCCTCACAAAGCCAGCCGGGGTGGTCAGAGGACAGGGAGGCCGGCCAGGTGCCCCAGTCCTTGCGGGAGGTGCCCGGGGGTTCCAGTGGAGTGTCGTGGGGGGTGCGTGAATTGCTGAGCCCTCCTCCGGCGGATCCGCATGACCACCTGAGGCCCAGATGGGGGTGTGCGAACTTCCAGATGCAGCCAGACGCTCTGTGGGCAAGAATGAGGATCTTGAGGAAAGCTCTGTGGTGTTTACCTTGCAGAAGGGTTGCATGCTCACGGCAGCACTCAGATTTGCACCTGGCAGGAGGCGAGCCCCGTCCTGCTCCCTCGGTCCCTAGACCCCGAGGTGAGTCCTGCTGACGAGCGGCATCCCCAGCCCCGGCAGTCCTGTGCGCACACGAGCCTGCGCACGTGGCCGTCTGCGGGCTTTGCGCACGCATCACATGCGGCGTCTTCGACGTGCCACTGCATCTCGGCCATCTGCGCACCTTGGACACACAGGACCGCCTTGCTTGTTTTATGAGCCTGGTGTTCCATGGGCGCTCTCAGCGGTCTGAGGCCTGCTGAATTCTTCTTCTGGGGACATTTACAAGCAAGGCTGCAGTGGGCACCCACGGACACTGTGCACTGCGGTGGGTGTTTTGGTGGCTGAGGAGTGAGGCCCAGATCTCCTGGGCAGGTGACTTACCTCTGTGCCTCGGTTTGCTGATCTGACAAATGGGATTCCCCGCTCTCCTTCACAGGACGCCACGGGTGAGTGTTCAGCAGCTGTTTGCTCCCATGTGGGTTGGGTTCTCTGATTTCAGGTCTCTACCTGGGCGTGGGTGGCTCGGACCTGGGCCCAGCCTCCGGGCCGCCCCTGGCTCTGGGCTGGCCGGCCGGAGAACAATGCCCAGTGCTGGGGGAGCAGCAGGCCGTCCCCTGGCTGTCAGGGCGTGAGGATTAGATGCAGAATAATGCAGTCCCCGATCAAACCTGCAGCTGTAACTCAAGCCCAGACGCTGCCAGTGCCATAAATTTGGGCAGAAAGTGCAGCTCTAGCAGTTTGCGAACAAGAGCGGGGGAGGCCGGGTGAATTACGGCCACTGGGGAAGCGAGGCCCCCTGCCCGGCATTGTTAGCCAGAGCCAGGGATTGATTCCTCACTGGCTTAATGAAATTGAATTTTAATTTATATCCCAGCCCTCGGTGGGGGTGGGGGGGCATGCCTGGCAGAAGTGGGCTCAGCCTCTAGAGTTGGGGGGCTCCTTTACAAGGGGTGGTGGGCTGCAGCCAAATCCTCCAGGAGGGGATGATGGGCATCTGCAGGGACATCTGACCTGCCACCTGGGGTGCTTTGGAAAGCTGTGGGACCTCCCTGAGCTTCCTCCCATCTGGGCGTACCTGCCCGGCTCAGGTGCCCACCTCCAGCAGGCTCAGTGAGGGAGGGTCCTTTCCTGCCCTTCGTGGGTGCTGAGGGCCACATGAGGTGCTCAGACCAGGTGGGGATGAGATTTGGGGGGAGAGGAGAGTTCAGGATTCAGGGAGCTCTTTGGGGGTCTCCAACTCACCTGTCCCACATGCCCAAAGATGACACTTTGCAACTGCTGCTGCTGGTTGGCATGCTGACGCAGTATTTTGGAAGGCCTGCTGAGTGTGGGGTGCCTGCTCCGTGGGCACCTGAGTTCTGAGGGGTGTTGGCCTCTTTGTGGGGTGCACAGGTCACAGGCGTGCAGTGAGGCTGGCCTGCCTGCACACCCCATCCTGGGTCATCACGGCCTGCTGAGGGCCGGCCGGCAGCCAGCCCCCGTCTTCAGCCGGAAGCGATGAGAGCTCCTCCCCGCCAGGGGCCTCGGGGGCTCCGCAGGTTGTGTTCCTGTCTGGCTCACCGTGGAGGCCGCATCCTCATGGAGACTCCCTGGACGCTGCTCAGGTCTCACTGGGGTGGGGGGCCAGGCCTGGAGGGTGAGTGACCCCGGCACCCACCCCTGTGGCTGAGATGATAACAGGGTCTTTTGGACCCAGTAAGAAGGGGGGCTTCACACAGCAGTGAGGGCCCGTGGGCATCCTGGGAGCAGGGCTTTCTCCGCCCGGGGCGGGGTCCTTGAGAGCACACAGCAAGGGAGCAGGAGAGTTGGCACCAGCCCGGGCCACCTGGGCATGGACTGAGTGTGGCATCTTCAGGCCTGTTCACCCCATGAAATGGAGGGGAGGGAAAAAGGTGGCTGGTTCCTGAGTCATCAGGCAGAAAGGAGGCTGAGTATCCGCCACCCCTTTCTCTTCCAGAGATCAACTGCCACCCTCACAGTTTTTGGTGCCTGGACGGTTCCTTCAGAGACAGAAAAAGATGCCCATCCTCTGGGTGACCCCGGCCAGGGTGGCCTGGTAAGTGGACACAGGAATGTCAGCCCCACGTGGACTCTGGTGGGAGGAAAAGGGTCTTAATCAGCAGAGATACACCATCCTGACCCCAGCTGCGTCTTTCTTTCTTTAAAAAAAATATTTATTTATTTATTTACTTATTTGGCTGCATCAGCTCTTAGTCACTGCATGCGGGATCTTCCTTTTGTTCTGAGATCTTTCGCTGGGCTCCAGAGCATGTAGGCTCAGGAGTGCTTTGCAGGCTTACTTGCCCCAAGGCATGTGGGATCTTGGTTCTCCCACCAGGGATCGAACCTGTGTCCCCTGCATTCCAAGGCAGATTCCTAACCACTGGACCACCAAGGAAGTCCTTGCATCTTTAAATCATCTCTCTTTTTTTTTTTCCTAATATACACAAATTGATGAGAAAAGGAAGTCTTGCATTGTCCTGACTTATGGGAAGCCGGCACTGTTTTCTCAAATAGTAACACGAAAGTAAGTGTCTCCAACACATCTTGTCGTATTATCATGAGGCTCACATATATAATGTATGCATAAGTGTGTATAGGTGCTATTTCTATATGCCACATATATGATGTTACAGTATATTTTGTACTATTAAAAAAAAGCCCCATACCTCTCCGGTCACAAGTGTGTGTTGAAAACACCCCATTGTCTGAATGGGTGGCTGAGCTCTTTCAGGCAAGGGTCCGGTCCTTGTGTGTGTTGCTAAGACGTTCACAGCTGGAGAGCAAGCAAACCCACTCACAAGGATTTGCTGACCACGCTGGCTCTGCTGGGGCTGGGGAGGAAAGCCCGGCCTGGGTTAGGGCTGGCCAGTGGGGAGGTGTCGGCTGTAAGGGGTGAGGATGGTGTGGGCTGGGCATTGAGTGAGAGCCCGGCCCTGGGCTGGGGGCTTCGTCCATCCCCCAGCAGCTCACTTCATTCTACTGTCTTCTCGCGAAGAATTCCAGCATACAGAAGGCCACTGGGAGTTGCCACATGAGACGGGTGCCCATGAGCTGGGTACCCTGCCCAGCTCCGGGGAGGTCTCCGTTTCCTGTGCAGGTCCTTCCCTGGGGTCTTATGAGAGAGATGGACCCTGATGGGTGTGGCCCCCCAGCCCCGTGATCCCTGCCCTGATCCTTTCCCGTCCCCCTCCCAAGAAAGAGCCACGTTCCCCATCGACCGTTTACCTCTCTGTTGCACAAATGGACGTTGTTACTGTGCATGTTGGTGACCGTGTATGAGACACGCGGTGTGTTTCACACAGATCCGTGCCCAGGGCATGGCTGGGAACATGGAGACGGCTCTCAGGTTCCGTGGACCTGAGGGCCGCCCTGCTCCCGGGGCGTCAGTAAGCCCGGGGCGTCTGGAGAGCACTTCCTTCTCACAGGCCACCCTGGGCCAGCGATGGGGGTGCGGGATGTGTGGGGATGAGTTTTAGGGTCTGGGGCCTCCCGGGTGGGGTGAGGCCACAGGGGGCCCAGGTGGCTGGCGGGGGATGAGCTCGCCCTTTCTGCTCTGCACTGCTGCCCAGGAGGGAGGCCCCTGGTTCCCGCTCCAGGAGCCGCGCGGGAGGTCTGCGGCCCGGGCTGCCCAGGTGAAGCCCCTCCCTGCGGGTCCAGGGAGACTTGTGTCTCCCAGATGGCTAGCTGGGTAGTGGCCTGGGGGACGGACCCCAGGGTGGGTTTGCTAGGCGGGCAGTTGCCTGTTCGGGAGACTCTGGTGATGGACAGGGAGGCCTGGCATGCTGCAATTCATGGGGTCGCAAAGAGTCGGACACGACTGAGCGACAACTGAACTGAACTGAACTGCACTGAACTGAAGAGCGTGAGGGGCATCGGGGGCCAGGTGGCAGTCAGCCTGGAGGGAGCTGGGCCACCGATGGGGCCTGGGTGACGGCGCAAAGCTGGGGCGGGGTCTCCACCCACGTGTGCGCCACCACCGACCTGACCCCCCACTCAGCGTGAGCAGATGTGTGTGTGTGTACACGGACACACACACACACACACGAATACCCCAACATATGCACACAAACGTGTGCACACACACAGCCACACCCACTCAACCACACCCACACACAACCACACACACACACACACACACCCCACACAGCCACACCCAAACCACACACACACCACACCCACACAGCCACACACACACCACAAAACCACACCCACACAACCACACACCACCACACCCACACCACACTCAACCACACACACATACCACACTCAACTACACCCACACAACCACACACACCCACACACATCTAACCACACCCATACCACACTCAACCACACACACACAACCACACACATATAACCACACCCACACCACACTCAATCATATACACACAGCCACATACACACACCACACACAACCACACCCAAATCACACCCACACCACACCTACACAGCCACACACACACAGCCACACACATACAACCATACCCACACACCACACTCAACCACACACACACACAGCCACACACACAGCCACACACACACCACACACAACCACACCCACACCACACCCACACCACACAACCACACACACACCACACAGACACAGCCACACACACAACCACACACATACCACACACACCACACCCACACAGCCACACACACAGCCACACACACAACTACACATAACCACACCCACACCACACCCACACAGCCACACACACACACACCACACACAACCACACCCATACAACCACACACACACCACACACAACCACACACACAGCCACACCCACACACACACACACCACACAACCATACCCACACAACCACACCCACACCACACTCAACTACACCCACACAACCACACACAACCACACACATACAACCACACCCACACCACACTCAACCACACACAGCCACACACACACCACACACAACCACACACAACCACACCCACACCACATTCAACCACACAAACACACCACACACAACCACACCCAAACCACACAACCACACCCATACAACTACACTCAACCACACACACAGCCACACACACACAACACACAACCACACCCACACCACACAACCACACACACACAACCACACCCAAACCACACATACCACACACATCCACACACACACAACCACACCCAAACCACACACACCACACACACACAGCCACACACACAGCCGCACACACAACTACACATAACCACACCCACACCACACCCACATAGCCACACACACACCACACACAACCACACAAACACACAACTACACACACTACACACACAACCACATACAACACAACCACACACTCAACCACACACACACTCAATTACACACACCACACACAACATACACAACCACACCCACACACAACCACACCCACACCACACACACACAGCTATACACACACACAACTGCACAGACACAGCCACACGCACACAACCACACACAGCCACACACGCACACAACCACACATAAACCACACACACACCACACAGACAGCCACACACACATAACCACATACACACACTTGCACACACATTCTCACCACTAGAGGGCACTAGAAGTCTTCCCAGCCTAGAAACTTGTTTGCTGAAACTGATGAATGTACGCGTGTGTGCACGCGCGTGCACAGACACACACACATATGTACACAGTCAAGAAAAGAAAGAAAGAAAAAGAAAAGGAAACGTCTGGAAAAATGTAGCAGTTGATGTAAATTCAAGCCGACGATGGCTGTGTGGCCGGAGGCTGACGGCAGCAAAGTGTGAGCAGGGCTGGGCCGGATCAGCAGACACGCTCAGTGCTCTCCTCCCAGATCAGTGTCTTCCCTGGTGGCTCAGCAGTGAAGAGTCCCCTGCCAACCCAGGAGACGCAAGACGTGCAGGTTCAATCCCTGGGTTGGGAAGATCCCCTGGAGAAAGAAGTACAACCCACTCCAGTATTCTTGCCTGGGAATCCTGTGGACACAGGAGCCTGATGGGCTACACTCCATGGGGTCGCAAAAGAATCAGACACAACCAAAGAACAACAACCCAGGTCAGTAGACCGCACTGAGACGTCTCCTGACGTGCACACCAGCTTCCTTGGCCCCTCCTCCAGGCTTGGGGCATCTGGACACCTCCTTCCCACGCCCTCCTCAGTTCTCTCCGTTCCACTAAGAGCTGTGTGGGGGTGGGCATCAGAAACCGCCTTTCAGATGGCAATACCCTGGGTTGAGCTGGCCACCCCACTTTCTGCTCACGACCTGGAAGTGATTCCTGCAGGTGTGGCCGCGTGGGAACTCCCCTGTCTGGGTGGACGCGGCCAGGCCCAGCCCAGCCCAGCCCCTCGCCCTCGCTCCGGGAGAACCAAGGGCAGCTCGAGCTGCTCTTACTCACCCGTGCTGGCGGCCTGTCTTTCCCCCTCCATCTCCTCTGGAGCTCGGGGCCGCCGGGATGTCTGGGGAGCTGTTTGCTTTAAGCGTCAGGGTCTCGGGGCAGGGGGAAGTGGACTTCCTTGGGGTGAGTTCTGGGCCCAGCCTCCCTGGCCCAGGATCTGTCCGAAGGTCTGCCTTCCTTCCTGCTTTGGGGCCCAGCTACGCCCAAGGTCAGACACACCTTCAAGGTCAGACGCAGCTTCAGGGCCACCGTAAGGAGGCTGCGGGGCCTCCGCGGCGAGTCTGGCCTACCCCCGCCAGGGCTCGCGGCACAGGGCCCTGCTCTGCCCTCAGCCCCTCCCCGCACACCAGCCCTGTCCCTCTTTCCTGCACCCTGGAGGCAGGGCTGGCTCCCTGGCTCATTCTCCCAGCACTCCCTGCGTGATCCAGGTTTGGGGACAGAAGGAAGACAGAGACCCAGGAAGGGGTCCCGGGGCTGTGGGGAGCGTCCGAGCCCCCCGCCGCCCCTGACTGCAGACCCAGCAGGGAGGCAGCTGAGTCCAGGTGGCGGTCGGCGTGAGGCCTGGGGGCCTGCGCCACCACGGACGGAAGTGCCGCCCCACCTGGACAGAGGCTGACATCTCCGGGAACGCAGTCAGCCTTTCTGAACACTGACGCCGACTGTGTGCCCACGTGTGACCAGGTGACCGAGAAAGCATCCTGGCTCTGCTGGAGTTTACATCCTGGGCTTGTTTCTTGTGGCTTCTGTAACAAAGGACTTTGAACCACGTGACTTAAAGCGACAGACACGTCCTCTCTCCTGGTTCTGGAGATCAGAGGTCTGCAATCAGGGTGGCCGCAGGGCTGGTCTCCGTCCAGGGCTCCAGGGGAGGGTCCTCCCCGCCTCTTCCGGCTCTGGTGGCCCCCGGGTTTTCCTTGGCTTGTGGCCACATCACCCCATCCCCTACCCCTGTCCTCACAGGGTCATGCTCTTTCTGAGTTTCTGTATCCAGCTCTCCTCCTTGCTTGTCCTTTGAGGACTCCAGTCACTGGATTAGAGACACCCTTGGTCCACTATGACCTCATTGATTCTTTGTTGTGTTCAGAGAAGTTCTTTGACGTATAAAATTTGTAAACATCAAAGTTGTACCGCTTGGTGTTTTGATATATGATTCATAGTGAAAAGATTGCCACCATCAGTTTAACTAATCCGTCCCCTTGGGTGGTTGCCAGTGTGTGTGCGCGCGCATGTGTGTGGTGAGTGAAAGTGAAAGTGGCTCAGTCGTGTCTGATTCTTTGCGGCCACGTGGACTATACAGTCCATGGAATTCTCCAGGCCAGAACACTGGAGGGAGTCGCTTTTCTCTTCGCCAGGGGATCCTCCCAACCCAGGGATCGAACCCAGGTCTCGCATCGCGGGCAGATTCTTTACCAGCTGAGCCACCAGGGAAGCCCAAGAGTACTGGAGAGGGTAGCCTATCCCTTCCCCAGTGGATCTTCCTGACCCAGGAATCGAACCCAGGTCTCCTGCATCGCAGGTGGACTCTTTACCAACTGAGCTATCAGGGAAGCCCGTGTGTGGTGAGAAGTCTTTCTGCTTTAAAGGCTTTCGTGATGTGGACCATTTTTAAAGTCTGGACTGAATTTGTTACAGTTATTGCTTCTTTTTTATGCTTAGGCGACCCCAACGAGGGGTCGATGGAAATCTGCACCCCCTGTCCTGGAAGGGTGGCGTCCTAACCGCCGGAGCACGAGGAAGCCCCAGAACTCTTCATTTAAGGTGCATCCTCACAGCACGCTCGCTCACGCGCCGCGGGGCTGCTACCCATCTCACTGTGCTCTCGGTTCCCAGAACTCCTGCGCCTCGCATGCCTGAAGCTTTGCAGCTCATCTTAACTGGATCACGTCTGCAAGGAGCATGTTTCCAAATGAGGTCGCCTGCGTGTGTGGGGGGGTCGGGTCTTCACTGTCTCTGGGCGGGACGAGGGGGGTTAGGGCTGAGGGGACCTGCTCCCAGCAGAGGAGCGGTAGCCCTGCATCCCTCAGGTGGGAAGAGTTTGGGGGAGGCGCCCCCGAGGGGCACATCTGGCCCAGCTGGATGTGGAGAGCGGGCGGGAGAAGGTTCTGGAAGGGGCCAGACAGGGCCGGCTGCTAAGCCAGGGTCGGTCACTCTCATCCACCCCCTGGGCCTCCCAGTGGGAAGGTCTGCAGCCGGGGAGTGAGGTGACCTAGTCGTGTTCCAGGAAGACCCCCCTCCGCCGGGGATTCTGCCCTTGGGTCCGTGCACAGCATCTGGGGGGCGGGTGGGGTCTGTGAGTTTTGACTGAAAAAATTACATCTTCATTTTCTTGAACCCTTGACTGAAAGTGAGTCTCTCCTTCCGCTGTGAATGGACATGGTGACCTCAGGGCTGTGGGCACAGCCTCTGGGACTTGCTAATGGGCAGAAGCCCAGTGTCCCCGTGTCCCCTGTGCCTGTCACAGGAGACTTGAGATCCCCTGTGCTCATCCCAACTCTGGGATAATGACAGTGGCCGCCCCATCACTGGGTCTTCTTGTTGAATATTGTTCTTTAACACCTTCGCAGCAAAGCACATAAGTTACCAGATTATGGGTTTGCTCTTTAAATATTTTGATAACTGTATTTCAACAAAGACAGCTTCCTTTGCCAGCCTATGAATTTTATTTTATGCATCTAAAAATGTTATTTTAATGTTGGAGAGGGTGTGGAGAAAAGGGAGCCCTCCGACACTGTTGGCGGGAATGTGAGTTGGTGAAGCTGCTATGAAAAACAGTATTGGGGCTCCTTGAAAGCTAAAAACTGAGTTACCATATGACCCAGCCAGCTTACTCCTGGGCGTATATCCAGAAAAACTGTAATTCAAAAATATTCGTGCAGTCCTATGTTCACAGACGCGCTGTTCACAATAGTCAAGACGTGGGAACAACCCCACCGCCCATTGACAGAAAAATGGATAAAAAGACATACACCGCGCGGAATACGAGTCAGCCGTCAAGAAGGGTGAAACTCTGCCGCCTGCGGCAAATGATGAGCTGACCTACAGATCAGCACACGAAGTGAGGTGAGTCAGACAGAGACAAATATCACGACCTCGCTTATGTGTAGAATCTGAAAAATAACATAACGGAAGTATTCACAAAACAGACACGGACTCACAGATGTAGACGATGAACTTCTGGTTATCAAAGATGAAAGGAGGAGAATAAATTAGGAGTTTGACAGATACTGCTGTATATAAACAGAGAAACAATAAACACTGCAAGCCCAGGGAACTACATTCGTGTCTTACACTAACATATCCGAAACGTGTCATAGAAGATAGGAAGCATATCATAAATGTATCTTAAAACATATCATTGGAGAAGGAAATGGCAACGCACTGCAGGGTTCTTGCCCGGAGAATCCATGGAAAGAGGGAGGAGCCTGGCGGGCTACAGTCCACGGGGTCCCAAGAGTTGGACACGACTGAGCAACTAAGCCACCAAAACATGCCATAAAAGACATGAAACAGAAAGAGTCTGGGAAATATTAGAGTCACTCGCTGTGCGCCTGAGGCCTGAACGATGCGGCAGACCACCCGCTTAACGCGGACACTGATGTTCTGAGGAGGAGCCTCTGGGTTTGCAGGCGTCCAGGGGGTTCGTGGCACAAACACGGATGGGTCGCTGAGGGTCAGGTTGACCAGCCTGGGATGATCCAATTGATGGGGCTGGCCCTGGGCTGGAGAGAGACTGAGGACTGGAAGCTATGAAGTGGGGCTGAAGCTTAGGCTTCCGGCTTGAGTGACTGGTGAGGGGTGATGGCATGTACGGAGAGGGGAAAGGGAAGAGGATCTGGGGGGAAATGGCACGTTTTTGGTTCGAGTATCTAATGTGGGCAAATGCCACTGGAGAAGCCAAGGGCCCCGGTCTCACTAGACCCGCAATTAACAACAGCTGGGCTGGAGTCGCCAGTCCGGCGGGGTCCCTGTGCATGCTCGCTGGGGCCTCGCGGTGACCCCGAGAGCGTGCCACCCAGGTTTTATGGCTTCATTTCATAGACGACCTTTCCTAGGGAGGTGGGTCACAGAAAGGCATCTTTTTAAAAAGCAGTTTTGCTCGTCTCTTGCTGCCTTGTGGCTGCTCTGGGCCCTGTTGCTGGCTGGGCTTCTCTCTAGTTGTTGGCTGGGGGGAGGCTCCTCTTCCTGTGGAGCTCCCGCTCTGGACGCAGGCTTCAGGGGCTGCTCAACAGCAGGCTCAGGGTCGTGGTGCACACGGCTTAGCTGCTCCGGGACACGGGGGGTCTCTCCAGACCGGGGATCGAACCCATGTCTCCTGAATTGGCAGGCGCATTCTCATCCACCCTACCCCCAGGAAGCCCCAGAAGGGTATCTTACTTAGCGCTCAGGTGTCCCCATGGCACCCCTGCGAGGCTGCCTGTCCAGCCCACAAATGCG
>SJYF01000191.1:4628668-4641831 GCA_006410515.1 Procapra przewalskii | reverse complement strand
GGAGGCCCGGGAAGGCAGCAGACAGAAGCGCCAGCGACAGACACGCAGCGAGCGGAAGGCTTTGTGCCAGGGAAGCAGAGGCAAGAGGCGCTGTCTCTTGGGGTCCTTAAGCGGCTTATTACTTATGAATTTTATCACCTGGAAAGAAGCATAAAACCCACTTCTGCTCAGAAACATCCCGATGCCTATTGTTCTGCCCCGGCTCTCATCAGAGCCCAGAGAGGCAGTTGTGCACCTTCCCCGAACGTTTCACAGGTGACAACAAAGACGCGGCTGATCTGCCTTGCAGACGCCTCCCCTGAAACACCAACTAATCTGCTCTGATTAAACTGGACCCAGTCTCTGCTCCGACCAGGGCCTTCCACACCAGGCAGCAATGATCCCGGGGGGCACCATTCTTTCTGCGGGAGGGGGCGGGTGCCTTCCTTCCTCCCCTGCACATGTATCTGGGGATGTTTTTCCTCTGTACCCACTGATGACTCAGTGATGACAAAGAAGGGGAGGCCCTCGAAGCTGTAACAAACCCCTCACAGCTGAGAGCTGAGTTTCTTGGAATCTTTAAGGCAAGAAGGTTTTCTCCGAAGTACTTTCCTCACAGTGCCCAGTACACTGATTTTCGTGAAATGATTCAACCAAGGAAACAACGTCACAAGTGTTACCCCACATCATGTCTGAGAAGTGGGTGGTGCGGTCACCCCTGCTGACAGAGTTACTAAGGTGGCCAAGGACGGTGACATGAATCCTCTGCGGTCCCGCGGGCAGCAGGGATGCGCCGGCAGGCGTGCGGCCCCCGCCCTCACCTGGATGATGGACTGCAGCTCCTGGATCTTGGTCTTCAGCATCTCGTTCTCCCGCTCCAGCTCCAGGACCTGCTCCTTCTTGGGCCGGTTCTCGATGTCATTCTTCAGTTTCAGCGACTGGTTTCTCTCCAGCTTGCACTCCTCCTCCATCTTGTTCAGCCGATGCTTCAGCTGGTCTATCTGAAACACCCCGGGGGGGGGGGCCAAGGGGAGAACGAGGTTGCAGGGAAACATTCAGAAAAGGGACTGCCTCCCCACAGCCTGCTGGACTTCCGGCGAGAGCCGCGTTCTGCCCCTCTCTCCTCCTCCAGCTGGTGGCACGGAAGAGCTTAAAGGTGCTCCTTCAGTGAAACAAATCACTCCCTCCTTGCCGAGGAAGAGGTCCTGGTCTGTTAGTTTAGAACACTGCTTGGGCGGCTACGGTCCTCAGGAACCCCCCTCGGGCAATCTTCCTGTAGGTAGAACAGGTTACAGCTTAGGATGAGAGGTTCCCAAGCTGGTGTTTCCCTGAGGCACCCTTTCCATGGTAGAGGTCTTGTCTGACAGGTTTCTAACTCTGATCCTCAGAAGACAAGATTCCTGAAGAACCCTAGTGTTTCAGAAGGGGGCAGAGATGGGGGGAGGGGAGTTCGGGCTCTATCTTGACTTCACGCCCCAGCACAGCTCTGCTTGCGCGTGATTTGGCCCCGTGGGTTTCATCCAAGATTTTATTTGAGAAAATGGCACCACTGCTAAAAGCACAGCTTGAGACTCATTGGACTGCAGGTTGGCAGGATGTTTGGCCTAAAGGACCTGCCCAGACTTAGCGTAAGAAAGACTGCCTTCCTGGAGGAGGCAGGGACTATTCTCGGGACTTGGACAACTGGCGACGCGCTGAGCTTCACCCTCAAGAAGTGAGTGTCAGGAACTGGGGCCAGGAGAAGACTTAAACCCTTGCGACTGTGTTTGTTTGCTTCCCCAAAGGAATCAGCGTTGGCCGAACACCTAATGAGAAGACTGCTTTAAGTGCAGCAAGGAAGAGCCCTCCAAGGGGCGAGTGTCCTTTTTCAATTCAAGGCTTTTGGGGAGAACACCTCTAGAAATCTGGCAGGTAGAGGGTGGTGGCTTTAGCCAGGAGGGGACCCCAGCTGCACCCCTGTGGCCTGAGAAATGGCCTAGGACTCAGCTGGCCAGATATTCTTCCAACCAAACAGAAAAGTTCTTTTAAAGTCTGAGATGCTTTCTCGCCATTACTCTATAGTCAGGAAAACATGAAAACAGTCCTAAGAGAGCAAGTTTTAAATCTCGACCACACCCTCAAATCCCAGATAAAAACAACATGGAAACCTTTCCTCCTGGTCATGCAAAAAATAAAATAAAAAAAATCCTCACCATCTTGGAAGATGAACCTAAGTGCCCCTGTTCTAGGTCCAATCGAGTAGACGAAGCGGATACTACTGGGTCAGCCGTTTTGACAAAGACTTATATTTCAGTACTGAGCAATCCTAGGGTGTAGGTTTTATTTTCATTTTCATGTAATTGCCATTTACAAATGCAGAAGCCAAGGCGACGAACCAATCAAGTGGTAAAGCCAGAAGCAGGTCTGGCACTTGAACCCAAAGGACTCACATGCTGATGCTCTTTGCCTGCCGTGCCACTGACTCAGTTCCCCTGAGCTCCCGTGGACTGTTTACTGATCTGTCTGCTTCAACTAAATTGTAAGGGACCTGGGCAGAAATCAGGTTATTTATCCCTACGTCCCCCACAGTGCTTAGCACCGTGCCTTACACATGGCAGGTGCTTAATAAATATTCCAAGAGTCTATTTTCCGCCCAGCAGACAGAGTGATCCTTCTAGATATAAATCAGTTGTCACTCCCAGCTCTCAATCCTTCAGTGGCTTCCATCACTCCTGGAATAAATTCTAAAGTTCTTACCAAGCCCCCACGATCTGGACCCTTGCCATCTCTTCAAGCTGCTTGCTCATCTGGCTCCAGCCCTGCGGCTCTCCTGCTGTTCCTCAGAAATACCAAGCATGCACCTACCTGGGGTCTTTGCACTCACTCTCTGCTCTTCCCCCTGCGGAGACTTGCATGACTGATTCCCTCCCTTTGCTCATATCTCTGCTCCTGTGTCCCCTTCTCAGGCACCCATCCTGACCATCCTATTTAAAACAGGATTCTCTCACTATCCGCAAATGCTTCTCTCCTTCTTTTTAACAGCACTGATTACTACCAGGTATTGAGGTATTTGTTTTCTGATTAGAATGTGAGCTCCCTGACAGCAGGGCTTTGGTCGTGAGTTATGTATTCCTGGAAAAGAGCCTGGTAGCAAGGCAGTGCACAATAAATAAGAGGAATGAATGAGTTAAGCCAATTCCCTTCTCCGTCTCCCTTTTGGAGGTAAACTTATTAACAACGTCCATCACTTGGCTACTGGGTTGTCCACTGACATTCCACTGTGCCACGCCTCGCTATGCAGAGATACAGCTGTGAAGGGGAGAGTCCTCGCCTCAAGGACCTCACGACTCCAGAGGACAGGTGCTGTGCTCGTATCCTTGATGATTTCCTAAGGGCCACTGAGGTGGGCAGACCCCTGGGTCCTCCACCTTCCCCCCCAGTGTGGTTCAGGGCATGCGTGCAGCATGTCCGGTACACGCACGCACGAGGGAAGCCTCACCCGACCCAGGCGCGCATGTCTGCACACGTGGACGCCTGCGCACGCGCACAGCGGCGCCAGGGCTCTGGAGCAGGAGCCCCAGGCAGCAGGTCCGCGTGGGAACGTGCTGACGTGCGCGTGGGAACGTGCCGACGTGCGCGTGGGAACGTGCCGACGTGCGCGTGGGAACGTGCCGACGTGCGCGTGGGAACGTGCTGACGTGCGCGTGGGAACGTGCCGACGTGCGCGTGGGAACGTGCCGACGTGCGCGTGGGAAGTGCTGACGTGCGCGTGGGAACGTGCTGACGTGCGCGTGCGGGGCGGGGCTGAGTGTCCGCGCCAGGCCTTGTGGGTAGGCACGCGCAGGCCCGCTGTGCCCCTGGGCTCCCGCGCCCGGCAGGCGTCGCACCGTGCGCTTGCCGGCCTGGGGTCTTGGCCCAGGGCTCCAGCTGCGCTGGGTGGGGCCCCGGGGTCGCGCGCGCGCCTCACCTCGAGCTGGAGGTCTCGGCTCCGCATGACCGCCATGTTTTTCTCCTCGCTGAGCTGGGCGTAGCGCATGGCCAGGTTGTAGTTGTCGTCCTTCACCTTGACCAGCTCGTCGTTGTAGCCGTCCCGCTCCTCCTTCATCTTGTAGTACCGCTCCTGGAAGGTCAGCAGCTCCACCCGCGTCAGCGTCAGCTGCTTCTTCTCGTCCTCCAGCTGCCGCGACTTGGCCAGCAGCTCGCACCGCTGCAGGTCCTTGGCCTTCATCTGCTGCTGCAGCTTGATGACCTCGTTCATGAGGAAGTGCGTGAGGCCCTCGTGGCCCTCCTCCACTGTGGAGAGGGGGCGCTCAGTCAGGCCTGAGGACTGGGGAGGGCAAGAGGGGGTTCCAGGCGTGGGGCCGCGGTCACAAGTTCACTCATTCGGTCCCTAACGTTCCACTGAGCGCTTACTGCCCACTGGGCACTGGGGGATTCAGGGTGAGACAGCCTTGGTCCCGGGAGAGCTAATGTCTGGTAAGGGAGATAGACGTTAAAAAAAAAAAAGCAAATGATCACATCCAAATATAACTACAGACTGACAGGGTTTGACAAAGTATAGGGGTCCATGAGCGTGTGTAACGGGGGACCAGATCCAGTGGAGAGGACCGAAGTGTTAGAGAATGCTCTCGATGGATGAGCTGAAGTCTTGAGGAGAGAGAACACATTCTGGGAAGGCTGGACAACATTGCCAAGGTCCTAAGGGAAGGCAGGAGGGGCCTGGTACATTTAGGAAACTGAAGGAAGACCCCAGTGGCTGGAGCTTAGAGACAGAAAGGCAGAAAAGTGAGACTGAGCCTATCATCAGGGGCTGGGCTGAGTCTTTAAATGGAGACATCAGAAAGCCACTGAACGGTTTTAAGTGGGGGAGGGTAACATGGGGAGTAGAGAAATCACTGGGGCAGCGCAGGAATGATATAAAGGGTTGATCAGGTTTGTAAGGGTCTTGACTAGGGAGGGCTTCCCTGGTGGCTCAGAAGTTAAAGCGTCTGCATGGAATGCAGGAGCCCCAGGTTCGATCCCTGGAATGCAGGAGACCTGGGTTCGATCCCTGGGTTAGGAAGATCCCCTGGAGAAGGAAATGATAACCCACTCCAGTACTCTTGCCTGGAGAATCCCATGGAGGGAGGAGCCTGGTAGGCTACAGTCCATGGGGTCACAAAGAGTTGGACATGACTGAGTGACTTCACTTTCACTTTGACTAGGGTAGTGGTGTATATGGAGAAAAGACTGACTCAGGAATATTTAGGAGGGAGAATTGAGCATGGGCTCTGGTTCATGCGATGCTGGCAAGAAAGCAAGGTCCAGAGGAGAGTGTTAGTTTCACACCAACATTCCTGGGGGGAAGCTCAGTGACCACCCACTCCTCTGGGCTCCTGATTCAGTTTGTCCCGCTGTCACCTACCTTTCATCATCAGGCAGAAATAAGTGGTTGACAGTTCAGAAGTGCTACCAGGGCACCATCCTGATATCACAGCTTCATAATCTGACAACTGTCCCACCGCTGGACACACACACACCCCTCCTACCACAGGTGGGATGCTGATGGCAAAGCCACTTACCCACAATGGTGGAGAACCTCCGAGTAGGTTCTTTCCCAGTCACCAGTTTGTATAATTCTGGGTAGTAAAATTCCAAGCTCTCCAAGAAAACCACATAGCCTCTTTGCCCCTTGGTATGCAGAATGTCCAACAGTCGACCTAGAGTAAAGATCAGATCCCTTAGAGGGAAGAGTACATGTCTGGATGCAAGTCTCCAGACCCAGTCTTACACGCGCTCATATCCATCAGTACACTCTTAAGAAGATGCTCTCCACCTCCCGTCACTCCGAGTTATATCTTACAGTCCAGACAACGTAAAGCAAAGTGCCAGGCCCTCAGCAGGGGTTCAATGTTAGCTTTCCAGGCACCAGTGGTAAAGAATCCACCTGCAATGCAGGAGACGTAAGAGATGCGAGTTTGAAACCTGGGTTGGGAAGATCCCCTGGTGGAGGGCATGGCCAGCCACTCCAGTGTTCTTGACTGGAGAATCCCATGGACAGGGGAGCCTGGAGGGCTGTGTTCGATGGGGCCAAAGAGTCAGACATGACTGAAGCAACTTAGCATGCAAGCAGGCAGGTGCAGTATGCAAAGCAGCTAATTTTGAGCCCACTGGTGGTTCAGACAGTAAAGAATCCACCTGCAATGCAAGATACCCAGGGTGAATCCCTGGGCGGGGAAGATCCCTGGAGAAGGGGATGGCAACCCACTCCAGGATTCTTGCCTGGAGAATTCCATGGAGCCTGGTGGGCGACAGTCCATGGGGGTCACAAAGAGTCGGACATGACTGAGTGGCTAACACTTACCTTTCTACAAGAAGTTGGTAGAACCAGAATACATGGAATTGCAGCCATAGGAAACCAGCGGTTTTAAAGAGCTTCCCAACTGACTGGGGCTAAAATTAACCACACAGGTAGCCGCTCATCTATGACAGGAAGAGGATGGACTGCAGCAGCAATTACAGAGTCATCTATGGCTCTCTGGGATTCAGACCTGGAAGACCAGCATTTGGATGGGGACCCAGGAAAAGTCATAGAGAGCAGGGCAGCTCCACGTTCTTCAATGGGATTATCACACAGTCTGGAAACATCTTTAAGTCTAATTTCCTTGGCAGTTTTCGATGTTTATCCTACTGGTTCCACCTATTGTTTCCATTTCTTGACCCTCTTCCTTAGACATTTTATTTTCAGCTATTTCTTCCTCTGAGGTCCTAAAACTCTGCACTTCCCCTAGGATAGACTTACTAAATAAACTTCATCTTGTGTCAACTGACTGACTGTCAGACTCCAGTACTCTTGCCTGGAAAATCCCATGGACGGAGGAGCCTGGTGGGCTGCAGTCCACGGGGTCACTAAGAGTCGGACACGACTGAGCGACTTCACTTTTACTTTTCACTTTCATGCTTTGGAGAAGGAAATGGCACCCACTCCAGTGTTCTTGCCTGGAGAACCCCAGGGACGGGGGAGCCTGGTAGGAGGCCATCTGTGGGGTTGCACAGAGTCGGACACGACTGAAGCGACTTAGCAGCAGCAGCAGCAGCAGAGCTACCTGGAGCACTGTGTTGAGAGGGGTTCGCAAGTTACATCCAAGCTCAGCAGGAAAGCATGCTGTGATTAGTGATGTCTGTCATATAAGCAGAAGAGAATCACAGCCTACGAGCTACTCATCACCCATCATACTGTGGGCAAGTGAGTTTCAAGCCTCTTAAACTGGGAAGCACAGAAAGAAATGTATTTTACATTGTGACCACATGCTTACACACAAAGACATATTTTGTTACAAACATATGTGTACACACACACATATGAATATAAAGCAGAACAATGTTTACAAACCACACTTATTTTACCTTTAATGAATGTGATAAAGTGTCATGGACCGCTAGGCAGTCTGGAAAAGCCTATGGACTCTTTATCAAAATACTATTTTTAAACTGATAAAAGGATTACAAAGGGAATCAATTATAAGAAGATATAGTTAACAAATACTAAATTTGCAGTTAAATAACCCAATCTCTCGGCAGGTCTAATAACTGCAATAATTTCAAGGGAGAGATGAATATAAATGGTTATTTTGGAATATCTCAAATAGCTGAAGTGTGATAAGCTATGTGGAATGCTTACTGTTGACAAGGTCACAAGTATTGCTAATCACTGTGGTCCATTGCTGGGCTATGTTCATACCTGGAGGGAATGCTGTCTTGGCATAGGTTAGTAAAATAAGGAGGCACCGTCTCCATACCCCTATCCAAGTTCACAGATCTGCTCTGCACACGGACAGCGGGGTGGGGGACCAGGGGTGGCCAGAGGTGTGTGGACTCTAGTTAAGAAACCCGAGTGAGGGAAGCTTCACGTTGCCGCTGCTCGCTGGAGAGAGCCCCTGGGGTTACCTGCCCGGTTGATCTTGGAGGGCAGCATGGGAGCGTTGAGCACCTCGTCTTCATCTTGCTCGTCGATGACCTTGCACTGGCGCAGGTAGGGCGTGAGCTTGGCGGGGTTGATGTAGCGACTGAGCATGTGCCGGTTGCACTCCACATTCTCCCACAGGGCGTCCTCCTCGTCCTTCAGCGTCTCCGTGTAGTCGTCCATCTCCGGTGCTGCTCCTTCCAGACATAAACCCCAACACGGTTAATCAAAGAGCCTCACTGGACGAGCTCGATCACCTCTGGGGAGATAGATCTACCGTGAAAGAAGGCAGAGAAAAGTGTATACAGAATTTTACCTTTGGTTTAAGAAAGAAAGGCGTGTGAATACAGGCAATATAATTCTTTATGTGCTAAACATAAACAATGGATGAACAAGTCTTAAAATAAAAAATTATAGAAAGGGAAACTTTTGCAGTTGCTGTATATCCTTTCCATCCAAGTTTTTATATCTTACTAAGAATTTATCTTTTGGAAAACAATATATGCTATACTTTTTGTTTTACAGTTTCACATAAACGGTGTCATACTATATGCTTTCTTCTTTCCTTTTTCGACTTGCTTTTTTTCTTTATGCATTTATTGAGATTTACCTAGGTTGATATGTACAGACCTAATTCATTCATTTTTAAAAACAGCTTTGTTGAGATACAATTCATGTACCACATAATTCACCTTTTAAAAGCGTACAATTCAATGCTTTTTAGTATATTCCCAGAACACAATTCATTTTAGAAACTATTCATCACCCCCGAAAGAAACTTCCTACCAAGGGTAGCAGCCACTCTCCACTGCCCTCCAAGACTGCCCCTCCCCAGCCCTAGGCAGCCACTCATCTGCTGTCTCTGCAGACTTGCTTCTTCTGGCCAGTTCACTTAAACGGGATCAGACAATAAATGGGCTTTTCTGACTGGCTCCTTTCCAAGGTTCATTCATGGTGTATGCAGCAGGTTTCAGCACTGCTTTTTATTGAGGAATACTTTTTCATTGTTTGGCTACATTGCACCTTGTTTATCCGTCCATCAGTGAGTTTTCGGGTTGTCTGGTTTTTATGAATTGTGCTACTGTGAAGATTCACATTCAAGTCTTTTTGTAGATGCGTTTTTATTTCCCTTGGGCAGGTAGGCAGAAGTAGAATTGATGAGCCATATGGTAACTCTGTTTTAACTTTTTGAGGAACTGCTAAACTGTTTCTCAAAGTGGCTGCACCATATTATATTCCTGCTAGCAATGTACACGGTTCAGATTTATCCACATTCTTGTCAACACTTGTTACTGTCCGTCTTTTTTTTTTTTTTTTTAACTATAGCTGTCTGAACAGGCGGGAAGTGGTATTTCATTGTGGCTTTGATTTGATTTCTCTAAAGACTAACGACTGAACATCTTATGTGCATGTCGGTCACTTGTGCATCGAGAAACGTCTGTTCAAATCCTTTGCCCATTTTTAAACTGCACTGTTTTTATTATGGAATTTTTTTTATGTGTTCTGGATACAAGTCAGATATGATTTGCAGATATTTTATCCTATCCTGTCAGTAATCTTTTCATTTTCTTAAAGGTATTATTTGTAGCATAAAAGCTTTTAATTCTGATATAGTCCAATTTCTTTTTTCACTTCTGGTTTTCGTGTGTTAGCTAGGAAAGCACTGCTTAATTCAAGGTTATAAAGATTTACTTCTATTTACTTTTCTAACAGTTTTATACTTTTAACTCTCATATTTGGGCTTATGATGTATTTTTAAATTAATTTTTTGAGTATGGTGTGAGGTATGGGTCCACCTGTTTTTTACATGTGGATATTCAGTTGTCCTGGGGCTTCCTTGATGGCTCAGTGGGTAAAGAATCTACCTGCCAATGCAGGAGACACAGGAGACATGGGTTTGATCCCTGGGTCAGGAAGATTCCCTGGAGGAGGAAATGGAAGCCCGCTCTTGCCTGAAAAATCCTATGGACAGAGGAGCCTGGCAGGCTACAATCCAAAGGGTCGCAAAGATTCAGACATGACTGAGTGACTGAACTGTGCTTGTGCACATGTGCACACACACACACACACACACACACACACACACACACATTCAGTTGTCTCAGCATAGTTTGTTGAAAAGATTCTTCTTTCCCCACTGAATGGTCCTAGCACCTTTGTCAAAAATCAATTGACCATAAAAGTTTAAGTGTTTATTTCTGGACTGTCAATTCTATTCCATTGATCTGTCTTCATTACTGTAGATGGATAGCAAAGTTTTAAAATTGCGAAGTGTGAGTCTTCCGATCTTGTTCTTCCCATTTCAGACTGTTTTGTCTATTGAGGGCCCTTGGCAATTCCATGTGAATTTTAGGACTCAGCTTGCCAATACTAGCAAAACAAACAAACAAAAAATCTGGGATTTTGACGGTGAATCCACTGAATATGTAGATGGACGTGAGCAGCAGCACTGCCTAACGATTACATGTCACACTTGGAGAATATGGCTCCCAGGTGGTGCTGGCGGTGAAGCGCCCAGCTGCCGACGCTGGAGAGGCAAGAGACGCCGGCTCAGTCCCAGGTCAGGGGGATCCCCTGGAGAAGGGAGTGGCGGCTCACTCCAGTCCTCTTGCCTGGAGAGGAGCCTGGTGGGCTGCAGTCCATGGGGTCGCAAAGAGAACATGGACTGTGCTTCTGCTAATTCAGGCCTCTAATTTCTCTCAGCAAGGCACTGTAGTCCCCAGTGTGCAGTTCTTTCGCTAGATTTATTCCTATGTGCTTTATTCTTTCTGATGCATTATGAACGTGGCTGTAGTCCTTTCAGTGTGGATGCCTTTCCTTTTCTCGTTTCCACACCTCTCTAACCTCCCAGGCTGGAACTTTGAACACAGTGTTACACGGACGTGGCAAGAGTGGACATCCTTGTCTTGTTCTTGGCCACAGGGGAGAAGCATCCAGTCTCTCACCATTAAGTACAATGTCACCGGGTTCGGTGCGGGTGTGTTTCAGACATCCTTTATCAGGCTGAGGAAACTCCCTGAATAATTTTGTCGCAGAAAGGATGCTTGATTTTGTCAATGCTTTCTCTGCATCTATTGAGATTACCGTATAGTTTTTAGTTTTGATTCTATTAATATATTACATTAACTGATTTTTAGGCATTAAACAAACCTTGCGTTCTCGCTGTAAATCCCAGGTAGTTACAGATCTGTTGGATTTGGTTTGCTAGTATGTTTTTGAGCCTTCTGGCATCCATAGCTATGAGAGATTCGTTGGTACTTTTCTTTCCTCAAGATGTCCAGCTGGTTTTGACATCAGGATAATTTTTGCCTCGCAGAGCAAACTGGGAAGTGTTCCTTCCTCTTCTACTTTTTGGGAAAGTTGATGAAGAACAGGCATACTTTTGTCTGTTTCGTGGAGGCTTTTCTTGGTGGGTAGGTTTTTGATTACTATTTCTTTACTTGCTGTAGGTTTGCTCATATTTCCTGTTCTTCTTGAGTCAGTTTCAATAGCTTGTGTCTTTCTAGGAATCTGTCCATCTCATGAAAGTAACCAAATTTGTTGGAAACAATGTTCATAATTTTCTTTTATTTTTATTTTGCCTCATTTCTTTAACAAGGTTAGTAGCAGTGTCCCTTCTCTTATTCCTGATCTAGTAATTTGGATCATCTCTCTTTTTTTCTTGGTCAGTCTAGCTCAGAGTCTGTTGATATTTCAAAGAACAGCTTTTGGTTTCACTGATTTTCTCTATTGCTTTTCCGTTCTCTAGCTCATTTATTTTTGTCCTAATATGTGTGACTTCCTTCCTTCTGTTTGCTTCAGGTTCATTTCGCTCTTCTTTTTCTAGTTTCACAAAGTGGAAGGTCAGGTTACTGATTTGAGATCTTTAAAAAAAAATTAACATGTATAGCTATAGATTTCCCTCTGAGCGCTGCTTCAGTGACACCAGTTACGTTTCGATACGTTGCATTTCCATTTGCCTCAAAGTAAAATGGGAAAACCCAAATGAAACTTTTGGCCAGACCAGTACCTTTGGATGTAAGGTTCTTCTCCTGTAGATGGTATATAAGAGATCTTATTGTTTTGATCTAATCTGACAATCCCTTAATTTCTATTGGTTTTTTCATTTTTATCTGCTGTATATATTATTCAATTGTCAGAATATTCCATAATTTTTTCTTCATTTCTCTAAAGTGGATATTTAATTTCCCCCCCAATTTTTTACTTGACTATTCAACATTATTTGTAGTTGGAAAAATGTGAGCAATCCAGACATTCTTCAGTAGATATTCTATGATCCTTTCGCATTATGGAATGATATTTGAATATGTGGTAACATAAAAAGATTCCAAGACATTGTTTTTTAAAAAGTAAATACAAGCATATATTCATACATGTGGTATAATTTAAAATGGATTTGGGGATTCCTTGGTAGTCCAGTGGTTAAGAATCTGCCTGCCGATGCAGGGGATGTAGGTTTGATCCCTGGTCTGGGAAGATTCTGCATGACAAGGGACAACTAAGGCTGTGCCCCACACTGCTGAGGACCACAGCCGAGAGCCCGCGCTCTGCAGCAACGCAGTCACCGCGCTGAGACCAGAGCGGAGCCCCTGCTCGCCGCAGTTAGAGGAAGCCCGCACAGACAGGGAAGACCCGGTGCAGTCGAGATTCATAAGTAAATAAAATTGGAAGCAAATATATATATATTTGGTCTTTATCCCTGGGTCTGGGCAAGGAGCTCCAGGATTCTGAGACGGATATCCCCCAGAGGGAAAAGAGTATTTTTTGGATGGTAATGAGATGACTCTTGGGTAAGGGGCCCCAGGAGCTTCAGGGTGGGAACTGAAAAACCAAGCGATTATAAGGTTATAACTTTCCAGGGAGAGAGGCTAGAGACTGAGTCCAGTCACCATTCCGAGAATGAGTTAATCAGTCACAGCTACGTAATAACACTTGATAAAAATCCCTGCACAAGGGACACAAAGATCTTCCAAGTTGCTCAACTCAAGGCCCTGCTGGCACGGGTGCCACCTCAACGCCAGGGAACAGACGCCTGTGTCCGGGGGCTCCCGCGGGTGCTTTCATTTGTGTCCTTGACAATAAACTGTCGTAATAACTACAGTGTTTTCCCGAGTTCTGTGAGTCATGGCAGCAGACACAGCACCTGGCCAGCAGGCTCGGGAAACCCTGACTCTCAGCTGCGGAGCCAGAGTGCAGGCGGCCCAGGGCGGAGCCAGTGTCCGAGGCGGGGCAGGGGGCGGAGCCAGTGTCCGAGGCGGGGCAG
>SJYF01000191.1:4607799-4626899 GCA_006410515.1 Procapra przewalskii | reverse complement strand
GGGGCGTGGCCAGTGCCCGAGGCGGGGCAGGGGGCGGGGCCGAGCCCTGGGCCTCTGGCGGCCTGGCTGCCGCAGGGCAGTCAGTGTTAGAGCCGAACTGAACTTGTGGAAAATATGACACGTGCTTGGTGTCGGGAAAGCACCACACATTTGGTGTCTGAAAAATAACACAATGCAGTGTAAAGTCACTCATGTAAGCCTGCTGCTGCTACTGCTGCTAAGTCATTTCAGTCGTGTCCGACTCTGTGCGACCCCATAGACGGCAGCCCACCAGGCTCCCCCGTCCCTGGGATTCTCCAGGCAAAACACTGGAGTGGGTTGCCATTTCCTTCTCCAATGCATGAAAGTGAAAAACGAAAGTGAAGTCGCTCAGTCGTGTCCGACTCTTCGCGACCCCATGGACTGCAGCCCACCAGGCTCTTCCGTCCATGGGATTTTCCAGGCAAGAATACTGAAGTAGGGTGCCATCGCCTCATGTAAAGCAACACCTGTAATTACACAGGTAGGGCTGTGTGTGTGTGTGTGTGTGTGTGTGTGTGTGTGTGTGTGTGTGTGTGTGTGAAAGGAGAAGGCAAGAGAGAAACAGGGAGAGAGGCAGGGAGGAGAAGGGGAAGGAGGGAGGGGGAGGTTTGAGAGGCTCTGATTACACTGATCCTATCTAAGAAGCAGGATGAATTCTGAGGTTACTGGGCAGGACAACTTGGATGTTATCAGTACTATTTACAACACACACGTTTCATTGTATTACTTGTATAGTTTGAAAAAAGAAAAAAAGAATCAAAAACAGAGATGATAGTGAGTCTAGGGTAGCAGAGACAGCACTGTCTAATATGCGCCCTCCCGCTCCTGTCCTCCGATGGCCGCAGAGCTGGTGTCTGTGCGTGCGTGCTCAGTCGTGTCTGAGTCTCTGTGACCCCATGGACTGTAGCCCACCAGGCTCTTTTGTCCATGGGATTGTCCAGGCAAGAATACCGGAGTGGGTTGCCATTTTCTTCTCCAGGGTATCTTCCCGACCCAGGGATCAAACCCTCACCTCTTATGTCTCCTGCATTGACAGGTGGGTTCTTTATCACTGAGTCACCTGTTTGTCAGCTGTTTGTTAGAATCGGACATGGAACAATGGACTGGTTCCAGATTGGGAAAGGAGTACGTCAAGGCTGTATACTGTCACCCTGCTTATTTAACTTATATGCAGAGTAATCATGCAAAAGGCCGGACTGGATGAAGCACAAGCTGGAATCAAGATTGCCGGGATAAATACAATAATCCTCGGATACGCAGACGATACCACCCTTATGGCAGAAAGTGAAGAGGAACTAAAGAGCCTCTTGATGAAAGTGAAAGAGGAGAGTGAAAACACTGCCTTAAAGCTCAACATTCAAAAAACTAAGATCATGGCATCTGGTTCCATCACTTCATGGCAAATAGATGGGGAAACAATGGCAGCTGTGAGAGACTTTATTTTTGGGGGCTCCAAAATCACTATAGATGGTGACTGCAGTCGTGAAATTAAGACACTTGCTCCTTGGAAGAAAAGCTATGACCAACCTAGATAGCGTACTAAAAAGCAGAGACATCCCTTTGCTGACAAAGGTCCATCTAGTCAAAGCAATGGTTTTTCCAGTAGTCATGTATGGATGTGAGAGTTGGACTACAAAGAAAGCTGAGCACCAAAGGATTGATGCTTTTGAACTGTGGTGCTGGAGAAGACTCTTGAGAGTCCCTTGGGCTGCAAGGAGATCCAGCCAGTCCATGCTAAAGGAGATCAGTCCTGAATGTTCAAATAAGGACTGATGCCGAAGCTGAAACGCCGATACTTTGGCCACTAGATGCGAAAAACTGACTCACTGGAAAAGACCCTGATGCTGGGAAAGAGTGAAGGCAGGAGGAGAAGGGGACGACAGAGGATGAGATGGTTGGATGGCATTACTGACTTGATGGACATGAATTTGAGCAAGCTCCAGGAGTTGGTGATGGACAGGGAGGCTTGGCGTGCCACAGTCCATGGGGTCGCAAAGAGTGAGACACAACTGAGCAACTGAACTGACTGAAAGAGAGCGGGGCGGGTGAGTGTGCTGGGGGCGATTAGCTAGAAGGTGCATCGGAGTGGCTGGGGGCCGCACTTGGCTGCAGTAAGGCACCCAGGCGGGTTGGGGCTGCGGAGGCAGAGATGGTGTAAGGGGGGCGGAGGAAATACGTCTGCTGGCGGAGCTGCAGTGAGAGACCCCAAGGACCCTCGAGAAGCGGCTGGCGTCATCTCTCTGAGCGTACCACTCTACTTCCCAGCCCCGTGAGCCGTGGCCATGTGTGATGTCTGGTTCTTGCTCCATCAAGAATCTCCCCACTAATCTGAGCTGTTCTAAGTGCGCTTTTGCTACAAACAACCCAAGCACCTTGAGTAAAAATATCTATGTGCTATTATGAGCATCGGCTGGTTTATAGAGGTTACAAATGGGGACATCCCATCCAATGGCCTTTGCCCTTTTGCTCATATCCTAAGCACTGGCCACCTGGATCATGTGGGGAGAGTTCGTGGTTCACTGCAACACATATACAGCTCCTACAAGCGCTCACTCTGACGATGCGTCGGCATGACAGTTTTCCATTCACAAAGGAAAATATACTCACCTTCACTATTTTTAAAGAGTCAACATCCTAAGAAGTCGACTCAACAAGTCACTAAGCGGGCGAACACCGCATTGTTCATCCCTCTTTCCTGCTTACGGAACCCTGATTGTCTTCAGGAACCAGGCGGCCTCATGTTTCAGGGAGGCTGGGCAACTTCTGAGCGGCAAGAGGTGGACCTTTTTTTGGTCTCTACCTAACAAGGTGGTCTTGTTTGGAGTCAGACTAAGTATGTGGCGTCTTTGAGGCCTGTAGAACCTGCAGGGCAGTCTGCTGGGGGTGGCTCTGGTGCTCTTCCCTGACCTTCGATAGGAACACAAGGAAGGGCGCAGTCCTTGAGCACCTGGATGCTGGCGTGTGAATGTGTGTGTGATGCTGGGATTGCTGCAGCCGTCCTGTGGCCTGAGGACTCCTCTAAGGACAAAACCAGCACCCTCACGCTGTCAGAGCAGAGACACGGAGAGAACCCGGGTCCCTGGTGGTGTCGCCTCCTGGGTGCTCATCTACAGGCACCTGTCTCTGGTCGAGAGAAACCCGCTGGAGAACAGGTTCAAGGCTCCCAGGCCATGTTCTACAGGAAGGGCTATTTTGCGCACCCATTTTTTTAAAGTTCTTTATTACTATTATTTTTCTGATCACACAGAATGTGGGATCTTAGTTGTCTCATCAGGAACTGAATCCACACCCGTGCAGTAGAAGGGCGGTGCCTTAACCGCTGGGCCACCAGGGAAGCCCTTTGCTCCCCTTTTTACAGGCCAAGGAGACTGCCGGCCAGCGGACAAGCTCCGAGGCAGCTGCTGCTCTCACGGCCCTTCCTCACTCACTGGAAGCGTGGGTCGTGTGGAGCCCTCTCCGCTATGGTACAGTCTGGCATCTCTGTCTCGGCCTCCACGCTGAGGCCTCCACCAGCCCTGCGGTCGCGTCCCGGCTGACTGACTTCGATTCTCCCCCAGACCCGCGCGGCGCCTGCTTCCTGCAGGCCCTCTGCCTGGAACCCGCCCCTCTCCCCTGCGAGCCGCAGGAAACCCCCGCTTTGCATTTACTATGCATGAAGGAGATGATGTGACATACCTGGCATAGGGTCGGCGCCCGGCAGACGGGATGTGCCGGCCCGCCCCTGAGGTCTGACTTCTTTCTACTCCTCCCGGCCGGGGCTGGTCCTGCCCTCAGCCAGTCTCCTGGGTGTGGAGTTGTGCGGGCCAGGATCTGTGAGGGGGGAGATGGTCCAACTGAGCACAGAGAACCACTCAGACAGCGAAGGGGGGCCCTGCTCTGGAAGGAAAGAACGAAAAGATCCCGGAGCCCGCATCTCTCCAGGGGATGGACACGCCGTGGACCGGGGCCTGGACAAGGGCTTTGGTTCGCACCCACAGAGAGCAGGAAGGCCACCGGCCCCGGGTCCCGACACTCGGGCGTGGAGAGAAGGCCGGATGGTAAATGGGGCTGCTCGTGGCCAAGTGCAAGCCCGTCAGAAGCCTCTGATGGAAGCATCTGCAGAACAGAGCGGTTCTAATCAGCTGCTAACTCATCAGGTCAAAAGTAGCAAACCACGCTCCCGAGTCCAGAGGGTTCCCTTCGCTGAGAATCACGTCTCAGGCACCGCCCCCTGTGGGTTTGGGCAGGAACACGCCGGTGCTTCCCCGTTCCTTGTGGTGACCGGCAAGGTCATCTTGTCCATCAGCCCCTCCAGGGGCCCAGCTGGGGCTGTGGGTTCGGGGCGAAGGGCAGCTGGGGAGGGGGAAGGTGAGGAGGGGCAGACGCTTGTCCTGACAGCTGCTGGGGTCCCTAGGTGGCGGCTCCCACAGCCCCACTCAGGGGTGACGGGGACCCGGGACACCGTCGTTTAATCAGAAACTCGCTGGGTTTCGACTTTGAGGATTAATCACAGGTGACACCAGATCTCCCAGGGCTGACAGAAGCTCTTCTTGTCGGGTGTCAGCTTGGATAGGAGTGAGCTGTCACAGACCCTCAGCCCCAGGGGTGGGGGGCAGGGAGACGGCCTCTCTGGAGGTCACCGTCTCCTTGGTCTGCTCAGCACCGTCCTCAGAGCAGGGCGGGCCTTGCCCCACAATCCCCCCGCCCGCCCAGGGAAATGACACTTCTGTGTATTTGCATTAAAAAAGAAGCGTGCACTTGCATTTTTCCTCTCTTATCATCAGAAGGAAAAGCTTGAAGAGAATTAATTGTAAGAGAGGTTTTAATGGCAGGAAAGGGAAAGCAGGTTTGTGTAGGAAATGGCAGCCCACTCCGGTGCTCTTGCCTGGGAAATCCCACGGACAGAGGAGCCTGGCGCGCGACAGTCCACAGGGTCGAGAGTCAGACGCCACCAGGCACACACCCACACAGCTACCAGCTTGGTCCTAGGGTCGGAGGGAGGATACGTTTCCTGAGAGGCTGACTCATCGTTTCACGTTCAGCTGGCGGAAACATCAACCCTGTGCTCAGACTGTTTACTCTGCCAGGCGCGTAGCTAAGCTTAACTGCTGGAGAGCTCTCAGGACAGGCGGTCTTATCACCGTCAGCATCACCAGCACCATGGCCATCGGCACCATCATCACTGCAGCACAGCCAAGAAAAGTCAAAAACGACAGGTTCAGAGGCATAACGAGTGGGGAAGGCAGGATGCGGACTCCCTTTAAATCACAAGGCGGTGGCGCCCACTCCAGGGCTCTCGCCTGGAGAATCCCAGGGACGGGGGAGCCTGGAAGGCTGCAGTCCACGGGGTCGCTGAGGGTGGGACAAGACTGAGCGACTTCACTTTTCACTTTCATGCATCGGAGAAGGAAATGGCAACCCACTCCAGTGTTCTTGCCTGGAGAATCCCAGGGACGGGGGAGCCTGGTGGGCTGCCGTCTATGGGGTCACACAGAGTCAGACACGACTGAAGCGACTTAGCAGCGTACAGCCCCTAGAATTGCCTTAAAAAAAAGTTCACCTTTTAAACGACTCTAACCAGTAGGTACGGGGCTTCCTTGATAGCTCAGTTGGTAAAGAATCTGCCTGCAATGCAGCAGACCCCAGTTTGATTCCTGGGTCAGGAAGATCCCCTGGAGAAGGGACAGGCTGCCCACTCTAGCCCACTCTAGTATCCTTGGGCTTCCCTGGTGGCTCAGCTGGTGAAGAATCCGCCTGCAATGTGGGAGACCTGGGTTCGATCCCTGGGTTGGGAAGATCCCCTGGAGAAGGGAAAGGCTACCCACTCCAGTGTTCTGGCCTGGAGAATCCCATGGACTATCATGGGTTCGCAGAGAGTCGGACATGACTGAGCGACTTTCATTTTCACTTTCAGCCAGTAGGTGTATGTACAAAATGTCCCTGAAATATCACTTTAACAAGCGTAAGACAGAATTAAAATCAAGCTCTTAAGATAGCAGAGCAGATACTGGCTCAGGATTCAAAATAGCTCTTGCTTCTCAAAGGAGGAATCAATCGCTTGGTGAGTTATGAGCTTCCTGTCATCGGTGTTATTCAGGCACAATCAGCCAGCGATTATTCACCCTCCAGCAAAGCCCACTGTGCGAGCAGAGTTTGCACGCACAGTTTGTGATGCCTCTCACATAAGAATAAACAGACAGCCAAGGATCTCCCTCTGTTGGAGAAAAGTCTCCATATGAAAGGAAGAGATCGAAAGAGACGAACTGCCACAAGGAAGCTGTAGGAAGCTGCCGATGCACCCAACAAGAGAAAACTGAAAAAAAAATCCAGTAATTAAAACCCATGAAGAGAGCAGGTAAGATACTGCAACCACAGAACAACGCAGGGTGCTCTGACGAGGGAGCAGCCAAAGAACGAGCAGAAATTCTTAAGAGATCAAAATAGAGTTAAGTGGAAGCTTAAAATCAATAGAAAATTTAGAAGACAAAGTTGAGGAAATATCCCCAAAAGTTAACAAAAAGTTAAAGAGAATGAAAATAAGAAAGGAGGAGGGGGAATGAGATCCATTTAGGAAGTCTAATATCCAACAAAGTGAAATCTTAGGAAGAGGCTACAGAAATAAGCTTCTTTTCTTGTATGTCTTGTGGGGACACAGCATCAATTATGGGATGAAATTATCAGAGACACCAGTATCAGAGGATTCTCCACACGCAAAAACATGAGCATTTAGTTTTGAGGGTTCCTCTGAGCGCTCAGTACAAATCAGTGGAAAAGAACCTTCTCGGAGTATCGTTCTGAAGTTTTAGGGCACTGAGGAATAAGAGAAGACCCTGAAATCTTCCTGGGAGGAAACATCAGGCCACGTGCAAAGGACTAGAAGTAAGTGTGGCATCAGATCTTTCAACAGTGATGCTGGAAAGTGCGGGGCAGTGAGGTGACGCCTTCACGTTTCCGATGGAAAATACTCCCAAACCCAGGATTCTATACCTGCCCGAACCATTGTGTGTGGAATGACGCTGTTTTCAGAAAAGCGAGGACTCTAAGCATCTAGCTTCCATGCATCCTTTCTTAGGAAGCTACTGCAGGATATACTCCAGCAAAATGAGGGAATACAACATAAATATGAAGGCCAGGAAACACAGCAGCAAGGAGTGTTCCAGGATGACAGGGATGCAGCAAGGAGAAGCTGGCCAAGACCATGGAGCAGGACCATGGAAGGTCAGGGGAAATAATGGATGGTTATCTGACACCCTTGATAACTTAGGAAATAACATCATTAGGCAAATGACACGTGTGAGAGTCAGACAGAAAAAAAATTATGGATGGGTATGATTAAAAAAGCCCCAGCAAATGAAAAGAGAGGCAATATTAACTCTGGACAAAATAAAAAGACAGAAACATAATCCCAGCATACAACTTGCCTCAACTTGAACAATATTTACCTGGTCATGATAAAGTAACAGGTAAAACTGATCAGAATGTACCCAGACGATGGTGGGGGTGAGAGCATGGAGTGGGGAACTAGGAAAAGGGACATAAATTTAAAGGCATGTTGATAAATAATGTCTTAAAACTGGCACATCACTAAACAGCAACGTAAGCACATTACTTAGAAATAAGGAGGTAAGGAGAAGAAAGCAAAATGGAGAAGGGTTAGAAGTGGCTGCCCCTGGGGATCCACGTATGACAAGCCTATTTCACTTTCTCCCCTTCATGGATCACAGTCACGGTGAAGGGTCTTGCTTAACTCAACGAAGCTATGAGCCATACCCGGCAGGGCTACCCAAGATGGATAGGTCATAGTGAAAAAATCTGACAAAACGTGGTCCAATGGAGGAGAAAATGGCAAACCAGCTCCCCCGTCCCTGGGATTCTCCAGGCAAGAACACTAGAGTGGGTTGCCATGTCCTTCTCCAGTGCATGAAAGTGAAAGTGAAGTCGCTCAGTCGTGTCCGACTCTTAGCGACCCCATGGACTGCAGCCTATCAGGCTCCTCCACCCAGGGGATTTTCCAGGCAAGAGTACTGGAGTGGGCTGCCATTGCCTTCTCCGTGAAGAAGGCTGAGCGCCAGAGAATTGATGCTTTCGAACTGCGGTGCTACAGAAGACTCTTGAGAGTCCCTTGGACTGCAAGGAGATGGAACCATTCGCTCTTAAAGGAAATCAACGCTGAATATTCATTGGAAGGACTGATGCTGAAAGCTCTAGTACTTTGGCCCCGGATGCAAAGAGTTGACTCGTCAGATAAGACCCTGATGCTGGGAAGACTGAAGGCAGAAGGAGAAGGGGGTGGCACAGGATGAGATGGTTAGACAGCATCACCGACTCAGTGGACATGAATCTGAGCAAACTCGGAGAGAGTGACGGCCGAGGACCATGGGTCACAAAGAACTGGACACGACTTAGCGGCTGAACAACAATCGGTGCTTTAGTCTTTAACTCTGCTCGACGCATGTATCACCATGGTTGAAAAAAATAAAAAATAACATTATGTCAACAGTTGGACATATGGGTCAGGCATTTAGGTATAAAGAATCAGTTACTCCATTCTCTGCACACTTACTATATTTCACTTTTTGTAAAACTTGTCGGACAGCTCACCGCTTCATAAATCCGATGCACTGAGTGTGTGCAGGGCACTTCACAGATGCCACCTGGCTTTACCTCTGCAGGAGCTTGCTAAGATGAGTTTTATTATCCCCACTTTATGATGAGGAAGTCGGATCAGAGTTAAATAACCTGGTGAGACCTCATACCACTAAGATTCCAACGCAACCCTCACCAACTGAGCATCATCTGATCTTAATTAAACCAGCCACGGTCACAGCTAACATTTATGAAGCCTAGCACCCAATCTAACCAATCAGGCTCCTCGCTTCTGGGCATGTCTTCCAGTACCTTCTAGGAAAAGGCACACGGCCGTGGCTACAGGCAGGCATCGCCTGAGTTCATGGATGGGCTTTCCTGGTGGTCCAGTGGCTATGACTTTGCGTTTCAGTGCAGGCGGTGCAAGTTCAAATCCTGCCCAGGAGCCTAAGATCCCAAATGCCTCATGCCTAAGAAAGCCCCCACATAAAACAAGCAGTACTGTAATAAATTCAATAAAGACTTTAAAATGGTCCACATCAAAAAAAACCCCCCACAAAAACAAAAACTTAAAAAAAAAAATGCTCCAGACAGCTAAGGCATGGAAGCAACCTAGATGTCCACCAAAAGCTGAATGGATAAAGAAGCTGTGGTATATATACACAATGGAATACTACTCAGCCATAAAGAGAATGCCTCTGCGTCAGTTCTAACCTACCATACAGAGTGAGGTGAGTCAGAAAGAGAAAAATGAACAATGTGCATTAACGCAGATGTGGGATCTAGGAAGATGGTGGTGAGGAACGCATCTGCAGGGCAGCCACGGAGACGCAGGCCCGTGGACAGGCTTGTGGACACAGCGAGGGAAGGGGAGGGTGGGGTGAATGGACAGAGCCCCGTGGAGACACATACACCCCGTGCGTGAAACAGCCGACCAGCAGGAGTTGCTATATGACACAGGGCGCTCAGGCTGGGGTGGTCTGTGACAGCCTGGAGGGCTGGGAGGCGGAGGGAGGCAGGAGGGAGGGGACATACGTATACCTGTGGCTGATTCACGCTGAGGTATGGCAGAAACTCAGACAACACTGTAAAGCAATTAGCCTCCAGTTAAAATTAAGTCAGAGAACTGGACATGGAACAAAAGACTGGCTCCAAGTAGGTAAAGGAGTACGTCAAGGCTGCATATTGTCACCCTGCTTATTTAACGTGTATGCAGAGGACATCATGAGACACGCTGGGCTGGAAGAAACACAAGCTGGAATCAAGATTGCCAGGAGAAATATCAATCACCTCAGATATGCAGATGACACCATCCTTACGGCAGAAAGTAAAGAATAACTAAAGAGCCTCTTGAAAGTGAAAGAGGAGAGTGAAAAAGTTGGCTTAGAGCTCAACATTCAGAAAATGAAAATCACGGCATCCAGTCCCATCACTTCATGGCAAATAGATGGGGAAACAGTGGAAACAGTGGCTGACTTTATGTTTTTGGGCTCCAAATTCACTGCAGATGGTGATTGCAGTCATGAAATTGAAAGACGCTTGCTCCTTAGAAGGAAAGTTATGACCAACCTAGACAGCATATTAAAAAGCAGAGACATTACTTTGCTGACTAAGGTCCGTCTAGTCAAGGCTACGCTTTTTCCAGTGGTCATGTATGGATGTGAGAGTTGGACTATAAAGAAAGCTGAGCGCCACAGAATTGATGCTTTTGAACTGTGGTGTTGGAGAAGACTCTTGAGAGTCCCTTGGACTGCAAGGAGATCCAACCAATCCATCCTAAAGGAGATCAGTTCTGGGTGTTCACTGAAAGGACTGATGCTGAAGCTGAAACTCCAATACTTTGGCCACTTGATGTGAAGAGTTGACTCGTTGGAAAAGACCCTGATGCTGGGAAAGATTGAAGGCAGGAGGAGAGGGGGATGATGGAGGATGAGATGGTTGGATGGCATCACCAACTCGATGGACATGAGTTTGGGTGGACTCTGAGAGTTGGTGATGGACAGGGAGGCCTGGCGTGCTTGCAGTTCATGGGGTCGCAAAGAGTCGGACACGACTGAGCGACTGAACTGAAGTTAGAGAAAAATGGTGCGTGCGGATGGTGTCATTTAACACAGCCACCCTGTGAGGCAGCTACTGGCCCCAGTTTACAGAAGAGGAAACAGGCTCACGGGGGTCAGCCACCTGGACTGCATCTGCCTCCCCTTCGTCCCCCCCGCCACAGCCCCATCTCCCTTTTCAGCACGGGACCTGATTCTTCAGAGGTGCTCAGTATACATCTGTTGGGTGAAAAAATACAAATCAGATCCTGAATAAAATGAACTAGGCTGCTACCACATCAAACGTCAGGCCCTCTGGAAAGAGAAACAGACGCCTCTCCCTCTCTGCGAGCCGCCCCAGCGCAAAAGCTCTGCAGTGAGAAGGGGTCAACAGTCAGCTAGATAAATGCGCCTCTGGTTAATTGATCTGCCTGGATGATTGGAACGAGAGGCTTGAGATGGAAGGTTTAATTATTTCAATGAAACCTCCACTTTATTGAAAGGACTTCTGGCAAAAAAAAGAATATAAAAAGGGAAAAAAAGGCGGAGGGGAAAGATTATTGAGAAGGATAAGCTACTGCCTGGAGACACGGGGACACACCACACTCTGCTGTGTTCACAGCCTTGAAACGAAAGCTTAATGGAAAGGAGCCAGAAGCAGCCCTTCCTGGTCTCCTGCCCCGCGAGTCCCTTCATTCCTGCAAAAAAGGGCAGCGAGAGGCGCAGCCAGAAGACGCCTCCTCAGGACCCTTCCCTGGCATCCCAGTTAACTTTTCACCTCTGTCTGTCTCAGCTCGTTCCACTAAAATATTGGGATGATGATGCCTCCCATGAATTAACATGTGTACAGCAATCAGGAGAGCTTCACCGATACATATTGTGAAAGCAGCAATTATCATTTCAAACTCGCAGTGGCGTGGCAGACACTGCCAGCAGGCACCCAGTATCCATTCTCTCGCTCTCCTTTTCATAATAAATAGCCCTTCAGATGCATGAGCGTGTGATCTACAGGCTTCCCTGATGGCTAGCAGGTGAAGAATCCGCCCATGAGGCTGGAGACACAGGAGACGCAAGTTCCATCCCTGGATCAGGATGATCCCCTGGAGGAAGAAATGACAACCCAGTCCAGTATTCTTGCCTGAAAAATTCCGTGGACAGAGGAGCCTGGCAGGTTACAAAGCCTGGGGTCGCAAAGACATGACTGAGTGACTGATGTATACACACACACACACACACACACACACACACACAATATGGTTGTGCTGGGTTTTGGTTGTGGCGTGTGGGATCCAGTTCCCTGACCAGGGATTGAACCCAGGCCCCCTGCCATTGAGAGCATGGAGTCTTAGCCACTGTGCCACCACGGAAGTCTCCCGTTCTCTCTCTCATTAACAGAGCCCCACCTTTAAAAAACCGCCCTTGCAGCTGGAATTGTGGGTGTGTGACACAGTTCTGGCCAATGAGCTGTATGTGGAAGTTTCTGGATGACACGTCTAGGAAGGGTCTGGAGAGGGGCGGAATCAGGTGAGAAGCACTTTCCATTTGTCCCTGTCCTCCTCCCGGAATGCAGGTGCAATGCAAGGAGGCAGAGCAGCAATCTTGTGAGCGTGAGGGTCACACTCGAACGTGGCGGCACAGGGCGCTAAAAGGACTTTGGGTCCATGCTAACCTCTGCCTTCTCTGTTCATGAGAAGAATACAGTCCCTGAAAGGGAAGTCGCTCAGTCGTGTCCGACTCTTTGCGACTCACGGACTGTAGCCCACCAAGATCCTCCGTCCATGGGTTTCTCCAGGGAAGGATACTGGAGTGGGTTGCCATTTAGTATAAAACTCTGATTTTGTTTCTGTTAAAACTTGCAGTCAGCAACTGTTGCAGGCAACAATCGTCCTAGCAGATACATTTAACAAACAAGATCCAAGCCTTTTGAGAAAATCACATTGCTTCCAGCCAGCCACAGACTTTTAAGTCTTAGAGTCTGAGCAACTTCCTTATCTGTTTGCTCCTGTTCCTTTTTTTTCCCCTAAATACAAAACCAGAGTAAGCATGAAATCAATAAGCACTAACTACTGCCCACGTACAAAGGCCTGCAGAGGACGGAAACAAACGGCGTGACTCGGAGGGAGACGTCCTAGGAGGTGCTGCACAGCCTGGGAGGCGGTAAGCAGCACCCGCCGCTGCGGCGCACAGGCAGGACGATGATTTACCCTGCTCTCAGGTCCTGCCTCGAGCCCTGAGCCGTGCCCTCACCTTCCAGCCAATCTCTGCTCACGTCTCCAGGCCCCGTCACACCCGCTGGAGTCCATCTCTTCTCTTCACTCCACGTTAGTTCATATGCAACACACCGCACCTCGAGTTATAGCCAAACTTCTCAGCTGTCACCCCAGGCTCGTCCTGCCCCACAGCCCAGGGCCCTGCCAACCACCACCCGGCCCTCCGGCACCGTGTCCACTGGACGCTCATCGGGGTTCTCTACCCAGGTGACCCGGGCAAAGGGCTCATGGCCTCTACAGAATGAGAAGGTCTCAGCTTGATAGCTTTGGGGAGAGTGGGAGCATCTGTGGGTAGCCAGGATTTGGGGGTGGTGGGGGGACACGGCAAGCACGGCCTCCCCCCGCAGGCCCCTCCTCACATCCGGACTTCTGCAGTGGCGTCTGACTGGCAGCCAGCAGGGCAGAGCACTTGGGAAGGGCACACACCTCCTGCATGACCGGAGGGTACGCTTTGCCCTCGCCACCCGTCCGCTCTCATTCTTCTCCCACCGCTGCAGAGAAGCTTTTGTGAAAAGTGCAATTAGGAATGACAGATTTAAATTGTTCTGAAATGTGTATCAATTCATCACGTTGGCTCCTTACGAGCATTCACCCTGTCTGGATTCCAGAGCTGTGCACACGCGGCACAGTGAGAGCTCCGAGGGTCTCCGTGAGCCGCAGCTGGACACCCCTCTGCCAAACCCTAATGGCAGCATGCGGTCAGGCCCCTCTCTCACTCCTGGGAGGCGCGGCGTTGCTCAGGGGCGGCCCCGATGGTGACGGAACAGTGTTCCCTCCTGCAGGCAAGGGGGGCTGTCAAGTCACGGGAACCACCGGCTGGTTCCAATTCTGGAGCCCTCTGTGAGACCCCGAGCACCATCTAAGCTAAATTCTAGCACAGGAGAGGTGGGGGAAAACCACGAGCTCCTGTCCAGCCTGGGGTCTCGGGGAGGCCTTCTGGAAGGGAGAGAACTGGACCCGGGGCAGGCCCAGTCTTCACTGCGAGCTCTGGCCCGCCGAGTCCTGCTGCCGCGAGTCTCCAGGGCGGGCGGATGAGTGCGGAATGAGCCCAGAGGCCCCGAGAACCTTCTAAGCGAAAGCACTGGGTCCTTGCCTTTCGCAGGAAAGGTCACCAGCATCGTCAAGCAAAAGCCCCACTTGGAGAGCAGCTGAGAATGAGCATTGGAAGGTTCTGAGGGAGCCACGTGCAGACGCGAATCTTCCCCTTGCTCTGCTGCTCACCTCGCCCAGCTGCACGGGAATCCCACGGGAGCCCGGGACAAGGTGACAGGAGGAGGCGAGGCCTCTGGACGCCCGCGGCAGGGAGCGGGGAGCGGGGTAAGGTCTGCAGAGTTCGGTAACGAGAATACGTCAGCGTCGACCTTGGCGCCCCAGTCACTCAGCCAGCCAGTCACCCGCCCATCCATCTAGTGGATTCAACAGCATTAAGAGCCTTGGATGACAGAAGACCAAGAAGAGAGACTGAGAAGGTTCAGGAGAAAAGAAGACAAAGGCAAGTGAGGATAAGACACGAGCGGCATTCAGGGACGTGCATGACTTAGCAGCGGCAGAGCAGAGCAGAGGAGGTGGAGAAAGAAAGTTGAAGGAACGAAGGTAAGAAAACCTTGCAGATTCGTTGGAGGAGGGGTGAGAGAAAGATGGGAGCAGAGGCGGCTGGAGGAGGAGGAGGAGGAGGGGCCTGGACCGCAGCTGCCTGGCCCTCACCACAGAGCCGAGCTTCAGCTCCGAGAAGGCACACCAGCCAGGCACCGGGCGGGGGGCTGCAGGTCACAGGAGCTGCTCAGACCGAGTTATCCCCAGGGCCCAGAGCTGCGTCCTCTGAGGCCTCGGGCGGGTGGGCAGCATGCAGAGCGAGCACGGATCTCTCCCTGCTGTTTGTCAGACACCCTGAACACCTACTTAGGATCGATGCAGCAATCAATTTAAAACGCATTTCTGGTTGTGGGGCTGGCTGTTTCTTGAAATGTCATGGGGGACAGGTAAAGGCGGTAACACCCCTAAACACATTTCCATGTGTTTGAAAATAAGCCTGCCAACGGCTTCAGTCAACCAGGTTAGCATCCAGAAGAACCCACATCAGGTTTTCCTATACGGACGGAGGGCGGTGTGTGTGGGGGGGTGTTTTTGCTTCCAGCTGTCTTAAAGGCCCCATCATCACCCAGGGAGAGCACCGACTGCTGAAATCTGGGAGGACGGCCTGGCCGCGGCAGGGAGGCTGGCGGGAGGCTCGAGGCTCTGGTTTTCCCCAGCTGCACTGGGCTCCCAGCGGCTCTTTCTAGAAAGGCCTCCGGGGCTGGTCGAAAATGCCGGTGCGGGAAGCAGCAGGCCAGGCTTTCATGTAGACCTCAGACTTCCATGAACACCCCGAGGTGTGCGAGGCTTGAGGTCAGAACTGTACTTTCTCAGACCTCAGTCCGCTGGGCAGATTTCCAGGCAGCAGAGGAAAGCAAAGTGGGAGAAGGTTTGAGGACTGGGAGAGAGTGACTCCCTCCACTCAGCTCAGGGAGCTGGGGGGCCGGGGCTCCATGGGCAGGCCCCCAACAAACAGGTGACTCCTACCCTCCAGAGCTTAAAATGCGTCGCGCCCGAGGGCAGGAAGAGCCATGGGCCTCCTCCTCTCAAAGAGGGGGCTGTGGGGCGGAGGCTTGCAGGAACTCTACTCAAGTCAAACGAAAGAAGAGTCGAGCCAAGTAACCCCAGCACCAAGAGACAAACCCAGCAACTTCTGCTTCCCTGTGTTCTAAGGCCGGGTACCCAACTCCAGGATCTAATAATGCCTGATGAGCTGAGATGGAGCTGATGTAATAACAACAAAGAGAAAAACACACAATAAATGTAATGTACTTGAATCACCCTCCCCTCCCGGGTCTATGGAAAAACTGTCTTCCACAAATCCAGTCCCTGGTGCCAGAAAGTTTGCGGAGTGTTAATCCAGAGGAGAGGATATGGTCCCGGATTCTGCCACTTTCTGCTGTGTGGCCTCAGGCACATCGTTTAACGTCCCCGAGCCCTCATTTGCTGTTCTATAAAACTGGACACAGGGCTTCCCAGGCGGCCCAGTGGTAAAGAACCCGCCTGCCGATGCAGGAGACGCAGGCTCCACCCCCGGGTCAGGACGATCCGCCGGAGAAGGAAACGGCAACCCACTCCAGTGTTCTTGCCTGGGAAATCCCATGGACAGAGCCTGGCGGGCTGCAGTCCATGGGGTCACAAAAGAGTCAGGTATGACTGAGCGACTAAACAGCAGCAACAGAACCGGCCGCAGCAGCTCGGTCCTGGGGTTGCCGCAATGCACACGGAAGGTGGCATCATCATCATTATTTTTAGCTTCGCCGGGCAGCACACGGGATCTTAGCTCCTGGACCAGGGATGGAACCTGCACCCCCTGCATTTGAAGTGCAGTCGTAACCAGTGGACCGCCAGGGGAGTCCCACATACGAGGCACTCAATCTCATTAGTCCTCACCTTCAGAAGTCCTCAGCAGACTCCAGTGGAGAGCCACCTCTACCCTGGCGTCCTGAATAGTGACCTCCACACCAGACAGATCTTAGAAGAAACTTAAAGACCTGTCCTCAGCCCTTCCCTCCGGTTTCTGATTTGCTCGCGCCCGGTGGTGTGAGCTCTGGTGTGCCACGCTGCTTACACCCCTCTGGGCAGGGCCATCTCCCGCTTCTTTGTGCGAACCCGAGAGCTAGCAGGGCTCTTTCACAAACAGGCGTTTAATATTAATCGAGTGGTCAATTTCCGACGGATAAGCGCGGGCTCTCCGGTTATCCTTTCCTCCTTTCAGCGGAAGAGACCTTTCCCTGGCGGGGGTGGGGAGCTTCACACATGGCAGCCGGCTGATGGGCTCACACGGGTTTCTCTGGGCCTGCAGTTCAGATCTAAGTGCCAATCCATCTTCCAGTCCCAATCAGTCGTGGACTGGAAGTCTAGAATATACCTCCCTCCAGCTTCTGACTTTGGGGTCAGAGCCGTCTTGTCACGAACCATGAAAATGCAGAAAAGCCACGGGTCCCCCATCCTGCCCCGAGAACGCTTTGGCTGCCTCCACTCCCCCCAACTTGTCACATCACGTGACGGCAACCCCCGCTTTTTTGCAACGGGCTGCTTCCCTGGGGCCCTCCCGGAGTCTGAAGGACACGCTGCATTTTCAAGGACACCCCATTCTAGCCCCTGGGGCGGGGACTTCCCGGGTGGTCCAGCGGCTAACACGCCATGCTCCCAGTGCAGGAGCCCGGGTTCGACCCCTGGTCAGGGACTGATCCCACAGGCCACAAGTAAGAGTTCGCAGGCCCCACCACCCCCAGTAAATAAATGCTGAGAACAAAGAGAAGCAAAGCGCAAGCTGGCCACTGGGGCGCAGGTTCCAGTGGTGGAGCCCTGACACTCTGAGAGTGGACAGCCCACCACAAGCCGGCATCTGGCTGGGTCAGCCTAACCTGTCACGTTCTCAGTGCGGCAGGTAACAGGTTTACGGAGACCTCCCCCGCTGACCCTCAGAAGGCGCGTTGCTGGACCAGCTGCAAGACACATGCCGAGCCGCAGTGGGTTCCCGACACCCAGTGGGTCGGAGGCGGCGTCCAGATCCCAGGAGGGCGCAGAATGACTCAGTAACAAAACCCACAGCGAACAGCGAGGGTGGGGCAGGCAGGGCTAAAAGGAGACCTCCGTCGGGCGCACAGCTGGGGACTCTCCTCCGTGAGTCCCGAGTGGTGGATCGGTACGTAATTTACACGACTCCAGACCCACTCCAGACCGAGGTCCTGCCTCCGGGCAGGAAAGGAATTTTCAAGGTACCAACGCTGGAAAACTGCAGGACACAGCGGCAAGTTTTAGTTTTTAACTGTGCAGGAAAAACAAGAGACGCACCTCACTCTTCAGCGCGTCTGAACAGGACTGAAGCCACGAACGGCAACCACCACCATCTCCCAATCCTTCTGGGACCAACGACCCAGCCTGGGGTGGCTCCAGACCCTGGATCTGTCCAAGTTCCCCTTCCTCCCTGGGTCTCCCAGCAGCAACCCTAATTACTGGAGACATTTTTAGAAGAAAACAGCACGCTCGTTGCCACCATTATTACAATGGCGCTTCCATGCGAAGGAAGTGAAATTCGAACCAGATTTTCTATCCTGAGATGTTCTGCTGAAGAGATGGCGTGTGAGTAAGTCAGTGACAATGCGTGCATGGAGCATCCACCATGTTGGCAGTGAAACAGGCTTGTGCGTTCCATTAAGCATCAGGCTTTCGAGAGGGAGAGGTGCTTAGAAAGGGTCTCTCGACTCCGAATGAACCCCCAAATAAGCAGCTCTCTCATGGAACGGGGCCTCCCTCCCTGCCTCCCCCCTCCCTGCCACCTCATTTCAATTAGCTTTCTGTTTTCCCAGCTTCCTTTCCCTTTAGATCATCGAGGCTGGCTGTCACTGGTTGCTAGAAAGTCAGGAGCAGAGTCCAACGGCAGACTTCTCCCACCTGGCCCTCCAAGGGGTGGCACGGAGTTGTCACGGCCGTGGGACAGAACTTTCCTGGGAGTGGGCAGGGCCACGGGCCACGTTCCCGTGTCTCCCACATCCTTCTCCAGTCCTGGCAGCCTCGAACCCCCACCACCAGTGACCCATCAAATGGAAAAAATCTTATACACACAATGGAATACTATGCAGCTGTCGAAAGGAACAAAGGACCGATCCTTATGTGGACAAAAACATCAACGCATCGAACTGAGCAAAGAAACCACACTCCAAAGGCCACACGCTGTGTTAGGCAGTAGATACCAGAAGCGCAGAACAGGGCAACCCGCACAGACAGAGGGCAGGTTGGCGGCGGCCAGGGGCGGGGGCAGGGCCAGGGCCAGGAGGGGTGGCCGCTGGTGGGCACGGGGCTTTGCCTGGGAGCGACAAGAACGGTTGGGAACTAGACAGAAGTGGCAGTGGCCAGACACTGCAGAACTGGTCACATTAAAACGGTGGGCATCGCGACGCCCACGTCACCTTGAATCAAAGCAAGTCAGTGAAAACCGACAATTTCTCGAGCACACGCGAGGCACCAGGTGGACAGCCAAGATTAGCCGGATCCCATTAACAGCCCGGCCAAGGGCGTCACCAATCCTGATGGAGAGATGAGGAAGCCGAGGCGAGGGTGGGGGTCACCTGGGTGGGCAGGGGCGTCAGACGGCCATGTGCCCTGCTCCCCGGGCGTTTCAAACCTCAGG
>SJYF01000191.1:4581683-4596922 GCA_006410515.1 Procapra przewalskii | reverse complement strand
GTTTTTCCTGTGGTCATGTATGGATGTGAGAGTTGGACTGTGAAGAAGGCTGAGCACCGAAGAATTGATGCTTTTGAACTGTGGTGTTGGAGAAGCCTCTTGAGAGTCCCTTGGGCTGCAAGGAAGTCCAACCAGTCCATTCTAAAGGAGATCAGCCCTGGGATTTCTTTGGAAGGAATGATGCTGAAGCTGAAACTCCAGTACTTTGGCCACCTCATGCGAAGAGTCGACTCATTGGAAAAGACTCTGATGCTGGGAAGGATTGGGGGCAGGAGGAGAAGGGGACGACCGAGGATGAGATGGCTGGATGGCATCACGGACTCGACGGATGTGAGTCTGGGTGAACTCCGGGAGATGGTGATGGACAGGGAGGCCTGGCGTGCTGCGATTCATGGGGTTGCAAAGAGTCGGACACGACTGAGCGACTGAACTGAACTGAACTGAGTAGACAGGGGAGCACAGAGCTGTCTGGCGTGCTGTAGTGCATGGGGCCGCAGAGTTGGACATGACTGAGCGACTGAACAACAAGCCTCAAGAACGCCGGCTTTTGGTCTAGAAGCACTTTACACACCACGGGGCAGAGAGGTGGAGCCCAGACTGAGGTGACAGACAGGTACGGGGCTGCCGGGGTTTGCAGTCTGGGAGGAAGGGCACCAAGGGGAGGGAAGCCCGAGAGGATGAGTCGGCTCAAGGACTAAACTGCACAGGCACACGCGGGAGGCCGCGAGGGGAGCAGGGCACGAGCGTTAAGGGCTGTGAACTGAGCGATTCAGGGACACAGGCAGACGATGCCGGGGCTCCAGTCAGCCAGACCGGGAGGGCCTCGCCGCGTCCCCTGAGCGTTCAGAGACCAGGACAGCCACAGCTGACGAGCAGGGCTGCTCCAGCGCCAGAGCGAGGGCCAGCCTACACGCAACTGACAAAGAAACATACGCTGCCGTGTGCAGAACAAGGGCCAGTGGGGACTTGCTGTGTGAGGACGGAGGCCAAAGCCAGCGCTCTGCGCGACCCAGAGGCGTGGGGCTGCGTGGGGCGCGGGAGGAGGTCTGGCGGCGGGCCTGCGTGGGGCGCGTGCACCTGCTGCTGCCTCGCACTGCTGTGCGGCAGAAACCAACGCACTGTCGTAACGCAATCACCCTCCAAGTAAAAATAAAAGTGCTTAAAAGTACTGTTCAAAAGAAGCAAACCTATCACACAGAAATTAACTGTCTGCCAGATAAACACTCATCACAACTTATAAACAACAAAGCCCAGAAATGTGGCATCCACAGTGACCAGAACTCAATACAAAAATGTTTACTAGACACGTGCAAACGCCGGCAAGGAGAAAAACCAGTCAACAGAAACAGACCCAGAAGCTACAGAAGTGTTGGCATTTGCATACAAACATTTTGAAAGAGCTATTATAAGTATGCGAAGACTTAAAGGAAATATGAGCAGGAGAAGGGAAAAGACACAAAACAAGAAATAACCAAATGAAAACCCTAGACTTAAAATTTAGAATATACAAATTACAAATTCAGTACATGGGCGTAACAACCATTTGGACACTACAGAAAGAAAAATCAGTGAACTTGAAGAAAGGGCAACAGAAGCTATACAGCTAAGGCATGGAGATGGAAAAAGGTGGGAAATCAGTGAATCGTGGAAGGTGGTCTAATGTTCATGTGATTGGAGTCCTAGAAGGCGAGGAGAAAGAGAACGTGTGGAAGAAAATTCACTTTAATTCCCTCCCCCCAGATTTAATAAAAAAATATCAGCCCAGAGATCTAAGAAATTCCATGAACTCTAAGCAAAATAAACATGAAAACATACATAAGTATACGTTAGACTGGTGAAAATCAAATACAAAAAGAAATCTTAAAAGCATACAGCAAAAAAAAATAATACACTACATAAAATAAATGTGATGAAAAATAACGGTCACTCAATAACAATGCAAAGAATACACGGAGCCACAGCTTTAAAGCCGTGAAACAAAAGGACAACTTGAATTCTTGGCCCAGTGGCTATCTTTCAAAAGTAAGATGACACAAAGGCTCTCTCTCTGAGAAATCAGAAGCTGAAAAAACTCCATCGTGAGCAGACCTGCAGTGTAAGGAATGCTAAATGATATTTTTCAGACTGAAGAAATATGATGCCAGACAGAAACTAGGATCTGCACCAGGGCTGGAGAGCGCCAACAAGTAAACGTGTGAGTTAAGATGAAATCTCCTCCATTCGCAATTTCTTTAAGAAATGACGAGTGGCTTCACAGAGAAAGGACTTGTGGACACAGCGGGGGAAGGAGAGGGAAGAACTGAGAGGGCAGCTTGGGCGCATACACACCAGCCCGTGGGGAGCGCTGCAAAGCACAGGGAGGCAGCTGCGCTCTGCGAACAGCTAGAGGCATGGGGTGCCGGGTGGAGGGAGGCTCAGAGGGAGGGGCAGGAGATCGTACCATGTTACATTATATTTGATATATTATATATTGTATAGAAATAATTATGACTGATTCATGCTGTTGTACAGCAGAAACCAAGCAAACACTGCAAAGCAATTATCCTCCAACTAAAAAAATTAAAAAAAAAAACACAGGCAAACAGGAGGGAAAGCCTTCAAAAGATAATCAGTGGCTTAGAGCAAAACTCACACTATTCTATTGTGCAATTTATAACGCGCGTGTGTATAAGTGGCTTCAGTGGTATCAACTCTGCATCCCTATGGACTGTAGCCTGCCAGGCTCCTCTGTCCATGGGATTCTTCAGGCAAGAATACTGGAGTGGTTTGTCATTTCCTCCTCCAGGGGATCTTTCTGGCCCAGGGATTGAACCCTCATCACTTATGTCTCCTGCACTGATAGTGAACTGAAATCGCTCAGTCGTGTCCGACTGCGATCCCATGGATTATAGCCTACCAGGCTCCTCTGTCTGTGGAATTTTCCAGGCAAGAGTACGAGAATTTTCCAAATCAGGAAGAGTACATCAAGGCTGTATATTGTCACCCTGCTTATTTAACTTACATGCAGAGCACATCATGTGAAATGCTGGGCTGGATGAAGCACAAGCTGGAATCAAGATTGCTGGGAGAAATACCAATAACTTTTGATACGCAGATGACACCACCCTTATGTCAGAAAGTGAAGAGGAACTAAAGAGCCTCTTGAGGAAAGTGAAAGAGGAGAGTGAAAAAGTTGGCTTAAAGCTCAACATTCAGGAAACTAAGATCATGGCATCCAGTCCCATCACTTCATGGCAAACAGATGGAGAAACAATGGAAACAGTGAGAGACTTTATTTTGGAGGCTCCAAAATCACTGCAGATGGTGACTGCAGCCATGAAATTAAAAGACACTCGCTCCTTGGAAGAAAAACTATAATCAATCTAGACAGCATATTAAAAAGCAGAGACATTACTTTGCCGACAAAGGTCCATATAGTCAAAGCTATGGTTTTCCCAGGAGAGTTGGACCATAAAGAAAGCTGAGTGCAGAAGAATTGATGCTTTTGAACTGTGGTGTTGGAGAAGACTCTTGGGAGTCCCTTGGACTGCAAGGAGATCCAACCAGTCCATCCTAAAGGAGATCAGTCCTGAGTGTTCCTTGGAAGGACTGATGCTGAAGCTGCAACTCCAATACTTTGGCCACCTGATGCGAAGAGCTGACTCATCTGAAAAAACCCTGATGCTGGGAAAGATTGAAGGCAGGAAGAAGAAGGGGACGACAGGATGAGACGGTTGGATGGCATCACTGACTCAGTGGAGATGAGTTTGAGTAAACTCCAGGAGTTGGTGATGGGCAGGGAGGCCTGGTGTGCTGCAGTCCATGGGGTCGCAAAGAGGTGGGCACGATTGAGCGACTGTACTGAACTGAAGACTCCTACGTCCGTGGAATTTTCGAGGCAAGAGTACTAGAGTGGGTTGCCAGTGGGTTCTTTCCCACTAGTGCCACCTGGGATACTCACTCTGACCACCCAGCCGCCATGCTGTGAGGGGTGGAAGCAGCCGGGAGAGGCCCTCATGCCCAGGAAGGGAGGGTCCCAGCCGTCAGACTCAGATCCCCGCCGATGGCCATGGAGTGAGCCATCTTGGGCCCCAAGCTGATGGCGCGTGGAGCAGACCCATGAGCTCAGCACCCAGCTGAGCTCAGCCCAACGTGCAGACTCGGGAGCGAGTGGTTTTTACGCAACAACACTTAACCAGAACACCAACTCCGCGGCCTCGGACAGACGCTTCACTTCTCCAGACCTCAGAGTCCTCAGTGCCAAAGACAGCAGGATTCAAAGCCTTCCAGCGTACCTTCCAGCTCAAACAGTCAACGCATTCTTCGAATGTAAACAGTCTTTTGCTCGGTTTCATCATAAAATGGAACATCTTTTCCTCCAGTTCACTAAAAGCTCCCTTGTGTTAATATGTATCAGAACACTGTGTCAAGGCTTCTCAAGCATTAATGTCTAACTGTCTCACCTGAGGATCTCATCTGAGGCAGAGCCTAGAACAGGAGGCCAGAGGCGTGCCCTGGGAATCTGCATTTTTCCTGCCACGCTGGACCACTGACAGCGATTTGAGTGGCAAGGCCCTTGTCCCTCTGCCATCAGCCACAGTCTTAAACCTGTAAAGGCAGTGTCTGATTTAACCCCCAGGACAGCGCTATGAGGAAGGCTTTAGAATCATTTGCACCTGACAGGCTGGAGGCCCGGCGTCTGGAGAGGTCAGGTGACTTGTCTGAGGTCACAGTGAGCGAGCAGCGTGGCCAGGGTCTGAAGCTAGATCAGCCCACAGATGCATGTTCCCCGGGGCCGCCCTCTTTTAACCACGGGGTAACATGAGATTAACAATTTTTTGGGGGGGTTTAATCTCCCCTCTTTGTGCCTGCAGCTAGCCAGCTGGGATGAAAATCTCTCACGGAAGGGCAGGCGTGGGGACGCGGGAGCACATGAAGAATTACAAAACAGAGTTAACAAAGACAGAGGTGACTTTTCAGGCTTCCTATCCCCAGCCGTGATTAATTTACAGCTTTTTACATGCTAATGTTTTCCTGCCTTCTGCCAGTAATAAATAACCAATATGCTTTAATACCTAGTTATTATTCATCCCTTTCAGATATTTGGATTTTGATTCTTCGCTGCAGTTCAATCACATTGAATTTCTTTAACCAGGACAGCTCCATTAAGAATCCTCTCCAAGGACACGCCGGCAGGGCGCTGACAGTAATGGATAACGGGTGACAAGGGAGAGTGGGGAGCAGAGACAGGAAGTATTAGCAGCTGCGGGGAGAAGAGGGGGAACCGCAATAAAAAATACCACCAAACTACATTTAAGTAACATTAGGGTTTGACACAGGCCAGTAAAGCCAAGACACCAACAGTTAGCGGCCGATGCGCCACCCGCAATGCGCCACACGCAACGCGCCACCTGCAACGCGCCATCCGCAACGCGCCTGCCTCTGACTGTTTCTGCAACAGAAATGTGGGTTCTTTTCAGTGCCGTCCTGACACGGAGACTCCCCTCCTACACTGGAGTGAGGTGTCCAGGGCTCCCCAACCCTCACTGCGGGTATTTCAGGAAGCTCCTCGGAGATATCTCCGTCTACACGGCCTCAAAGTGTTTTTCAAGCAACAAAGACCAAAGTCGAGGAGCCAAGGCTGAAAGGATCATTTCCTGCTGAAGGAGCTGTGCTTTGTCCGAGGACCCCAGACCCTCTGGCCATCCTGTCCAGTGGCCACGCACAGCGGCTCAGGTCCTTCTGGGCTCGCTGTGCCCCGGGGCCACTTTCAGGAGGCGAGCACCCCTCTGGTTCCTGGCGCGGCCACCTCGGCCTTCAGCTGCCGTTCCTCTGCGTTTTCAGGCCCGCCACCTCCCTTTATTACAGGAACCACCGGGACCTTTCCTGAACAAGGAGCCGGTCCCCCAGGCGACCGTAACTTTCTGGAATCCATATGGTATCTGGAGCCGCTTTCAGAATAATGTTTTTAAACACATGAAATAACATACAGAGAATTACAAGCTATAGTGAAACAGAATTATCAAATATTTTAAAAACCGTGATTTTCTAACACGTGTGCCTTCTTATTGATGCCCTGAGTTTGAGATAGGGAGAGGCCAGTGATATTCTGAGGCATCTGCAAAAACCATAAAGGGATATGAAAATATCGGGTGGGCCAAAAAGTTCATTTGAGTTACTGATAATGTGCGATGGAAACACCCAAATAAACTTTTTGGCCAATCCAGTATTTGTGATTTCTGTCGGTGACAAGGTTAAAAGTGTTGTCGCTGATAGTGCGACAGCCTGTCCCCTGAATTCATCATTGAAGGAAATGGCAGATTTCCATTGGAGAAAATACTGATGTAAATTTGCTGGGGTGGGTGGTGGTGGCCTGGGCTCCAGGGTGAGCAGCCTCACCCCCGGGGCCCACTCCTCCCACTGCCTCGTAAGCACCCACAGAACCCTCTGACTTCCCTGAAGGAGCCCAAAGGTCAGAAACCCCACCTGTCTTCCTCGAAGCAGCAATGTGACGCCTGGCAAAGTGCCCAGCATCTCTGCAGATGCAGGAGAAATACGGGACAAATAAGTGACTCGGGTGCAACTCCGCATCTGCAGACAGACTCCTGGACGGCCCTGCGAGAAAGGTGGCGAATCTCGGCGTTTCCCACTTGCTCTGTGAGGATTCATTTACTCAACGTAAAATCTATTTGCTTATATTAATTGAGCTCTCATTCATACATCATCAGTTGAGTTCAGGCACTCAGTCGTGTCTGACTCTTTGCGACCCCACGGCCTGCAGCACACCAGGCTTCCCTGTCCATCACCAATGCCCAGAGTTTGCTCAAACTCATGTCCGTCGAGTCAGCGATGCCATCCAACCATCTCATCCTCTGTCGTCCCCTTACACCCAAAAGTCACCATTTCAAGTGTACAGTTCAGTGCGTTTCCACATATTCATGGGGCTGTGTGACCATCACGATCATGTAATTCCAGGTCATCCTCATCCCCCCACAAAGGAAACCCCACGCCCATTAGCAGTCGCTCCCCATCCCCTCTCCCGCAGCCCCTGGCAACTGCTGATTTGCTTTCTGTCTGTGGATTCCTTCTGTGGACATTTCACATCAGTGCAGCCCAGCCATACGTGGCCTGCAGTGTGGCTTCAACAGTAGCTGCTTCTATTTGCTGTGGTTTTCAGTCTATCCCCGCCGCAGCACGCATCAGCCCTGCATCCCTGTTGGCTGAGTAGCAGGCCCTCGCGTGAACGGACCACATCTCGCTTGTCCCTCCATCTGTCGATGAACAACTGGATAGTCAGCAAATACTTATTTGGCACCAACACGTGCCAGACGGGATCTCAAGGCAAGCGAGGTCCCTGGCCTCAGTGGGTCAGAGTAGCAGGCTCTGAAGCCAGGCCTTTGGGTTGGGGATCCCTCTGTTTTCCCATCTGTAAATTGGGAAACTTCTTTCTCTGAGGGCAGTGGTGAGGCTGTAGCAAGCAGACACACCTGAAAGGTGAGAACAGAGCTCGGCACACATGTGCGTGGGGAACAGACAATGAGCGGGCAGCAGCACAGCCGATCAACACCAGGAGGGAACAGATGGTGCCCACAGAGCTGCCCAGAGGCGCGGGCCCTGAGATGAGGCCAGGGAGGCCCGTGTCAGTCTCAACTCAAGACCCAGGTGAGGAGGAGGAACCAAGTAAGCGGAGCTTCAGGGGAGCAGGGATCCTGGCAAAGACGTGGCATAAGCAGGCCTCCAGAGGTCCAGGATGGGGACGCTTGATAGGAGGACCCCGGCTGGGACTGTGGGCCACAGACATCCCCCGAAATTCTCTATCAGCCACGTTACAAAGAACGTCTAAAGAAATACGTGAAATTAATGTCAATAATGTATTTTGAAACCTTTCACCTAATATATCCAAAATATGATCTTCTGGACATTTGATTAGTGTAAAAAAAAAAAGTGGATGAGATCTCCTGCCTCCTTTTTCTTTTTCATCCTCAGACTTTGAAACTGGAGAGTACTCATGCATCCGGCACACCTTGGTTTGTTTGGAGCGCGTATATTCACGTGCCAGACAGCCTGGCTGGGGGGGCGGGGGGCGGTCCCCCATGCTGGGCGGCGCAGAGGAAGGACCTGTGAGCGGGTGAGTGGGGCTGGAGTGTTGGGACCACAGGGAGGGGAGGCGTGATGTGACGTCAAAGAGGGCGGCAGGCCAGATCGTGGGGGTCCTGAGGGTCCTGTGAAGAGCCCTGGAGATGCTGCAGGAGGGTTTTGGGTGTGAGAATGACAGGATGTGGTTTGCAGTGAAACAGACACAAGAGGCTCGGATGGAGAACAGACTCTGGGAGGCAAGAGTGAAGGCGAGGGGACACCCTGGGTGGTGGAGGACGGTGGTGGCCTTGGGCGTCAGGGGCTGGCAGTGGACACAGGAGGGCTGCCCGCCTCCATGGAGGAGGAGGGACCTCATAAGGTACGGGCTGGCGGTGCACACACGGTGTGACTGCTGCTCAGACTGGGGACCACGTCAGTCTCACTCACGCCTGTCCCTAGAGCCTGGCCCAGACCCCAGTGAACAGTCACCGAGGGCTGACGGAGCCCACCCGGTTCTGAGCCCCCGCCCAGTCACTTGGAGGCCCTGTGCACTGAGGCAGATTGCTCGTGCTTCCCCAGGTGGCCTGCTGTTCCCTGGCCTAACTAATCATCACAGCCTGGCCGATTAATAATGAATCTTTGCCTGAAGGGGCCTCTCAGTAGCCTTAACCCACTGTCACATCAGCTCAGGGATGTGCCTTTGGTAAGAACCCAGAGTGAGGAGGGGCACAGGAATGGATGCCTCTGTTCACATTCGGCCCCAGAAGGTGCCGGGACCTCCTTCTGCCCACCCCCATCACTTCCCCACCGGGGGTCCCTGTGGGGAGAGGCCACATCCGAGGGCTCCAGGTCCCAGGGCATCCTGAGGTTTCTGCAAGTTACCGTGGAGATGGGATGTCGAGTCCCCATGGGGACAGGAGTTCCCAGGCAAGTGACAGTTACGGAATGAGGGGCTGAAAGACCCGGGAACCAGCCAGGGTGGGGATATCAATGCTCCAAACAGGGTGGGAAAGAAACTGCAAGAGAGGCTGCAAGAGGAGACGCAGCGGGGGTCACCGGCTGGGAGGGCGCAGGCCCAGGGCAGCCCGGGCGTTTCAAGGACAACAGAGAGCCAGCCTCCAGCAAGCCAGAGAAATCAGGCTCCAGCTGCGCAGCACAGCCACGGGCTGGGAGGGAGGCCAGCAGCTCCCCTGAAGCGCTCGGCCTGCCCTGGAGACCCCACGGGCCTTTCCAGGTAACGCGTCCTGCCAGCTGATCTCAACGGTTGCTTCCGCAGCTGTCTCTGGCGCGCCCAAGCAGGCCCACAGTTTGCCCACAAGGAGGGTAACTGCAACCTCCACAGAGAGACCGGGAGGCTGGGGACGATCTCACGGGATCGCCCTCCACTGGGGACGTGCAGCTGTTTCGTAAGCTTGAGGAATTTCATATTTTCCCTTTCATTCTGGGTCATTTGGGCCACTGGGTCCTTACGGGGCTGATTCATAAACCGGGGAAACCAAGCCTGAACATTCACTGGAAGAACTGATGCTGAAGCTCCGACACTCTGGCCCCCTGACGCGAAGAGCCGACTCAGTGGAGCAGACTCTGAAGCCGGGGGTGACTGACGGCAAAAGAAGAAGGGCCGGCAGAGGATGAGCTGCTTGGATGACACCACCGACTCCATGGACATGAATCTGAGCAAACTCCAGGAGATGGTGGAGGAGAGAGGAGCCTGACGTGCTGCAGGCCGTGTGGTCTCAAAGAGGTGGCCACGATTTAGCAACTGAACAACAGCCCTGAACAACCACAAGTGTGTTTAGCCAACAAAAGACAGGTGAGGAGTCCAGCATGGGTACGGGCAAGCTGACTGGAGGCCTGGGTCGCAGCAGGACTCTTCAGAGCCTTTGCGTGTGTGTCTCCTCAAGGGAGGCGCAGCGTTCAGCCTTCCCCACGCCGCCGGAGAATCTCTGTTTCATCAATCAACTCGCAGGACTAGCCTTCTGCCGCACACGTTTTGACAAACACCGTCTCAGGACACGCGGCCACCAACCTGGGGAAGCCTGATGAACTCACGTCCAGTCTAGGACTTTCTGCATCTGTTCAGGAGATGGGAACGTGTGAGTGGCCTCAAGCCACCGTCTGCCCAGGGCAGCTTAGGTAAAAAGCACGTGGCCGGTTCTCACTCTTAGGTGAGAACACCCCACTTCTGCGGGGCCGTAATGGACATGCTCAGTGGGTGACATTCCCTTTCATTCGGCCACACCTTGGCGTGGCGTGTGCTGACGAGGCGAGCGAAGGACCAGTCAGCGAATGAGCCACTCCAGCAGCCCAGCTCAATGCCCCTTTCAGTGGGTGAGCCTCTGCCGGGTGGGAACCCCGTTCGTTTCACCTCAGTTCTTGTCGGGTGGGATTTCCGAGGGGGGCATTCTCTGAACCGCGTTCCAAATTGTGGAATGGGCAAGGAGGGTGAGGCCATGCTTGGCAAGGACGTGTGCAAAGCAGAGGCCCAGGCTTGGAGACAGACAGTCAAAGTTCGCCGTGACCAGTGGGGTAACGTGCAGAAGGTATCCCCATCGCGTGCACTCAAAGACCGAGATCCCAGCACCTCCCGACGCTGGCGCGGTGTGTCAGTATTCACACAGCATCGACCGCGATGGCTTCCAGGCCAGAAGGCCTGTGTGTGCCCAGCGGTACACCCAACCCCTGCCAAGGCAATGGCATCAATATCCCCCTCCCCCGACACAAGAAACTCGCTCTCCAGCTGGGGAGGCAAACAGATACACCAGAGCAGCTAGCAAACAGCAAGACAATCACGCGCTAATCTGCTCGGATTAATCACCAGCACATCCTGGTGGCAGCCTCTGACTAATTTTTCATGATAACCTTGACGGTAAGATAACAGAATTTGGATCAACTGTTTTCCTGATAGGTGAACTCACAAATTGTTAAGCCATTACACGAAGGGTACTGACAACCACTCGACTTTAGAAAGGTCTGTTGGATAAATAAATAAACCCTGGGTGAGGTCTCAAGCGGTGACACCAAAGAGCTCATTTCCGGCTGGACTGTGCGCAACGCTTCTGGCAACGAAGTGAGAGGAGACATAAGGGAGAATCTCGTCGGGTCCGAAGGTCACGCAGAGCTGGAAGAGATAGTTAATACGACAGACGCGCTCATCAACACTCAGAGACTTGACGGGCAAAACTGCACGGCCCAAATCACAAGATGGAATTCAACAGACTTACATGCAAAGTGCTGAATTTTGCCTCAAAAATGTGTGTAAGGGCAGGAAAAGGGAGAACTGGCATGGCAGAGGCTTGTGAAAAAAAAAAAAAGCAAACACAAAAAAACCATTGTGGGCTTTTTTGATGAACTGAATGTTCAAAGTGGCATAATGGTGTCAAACAGGGACCTAAAAGGTGTAAGACTAGGGGCTCCCCTGGCGGCTCGGTGGTAAAGAATCCACCCGCCAAGGCAGGGACATGGGTTTGATTCCTGGGTTGGGAAGATCCCCTGGAGCAGGAAATGGTAACCCACTGCAGTGTTCTTACCTGGGAAATCCCACGGGCAGAGGAGCCTGATGGGCTACAGTCCACAGGGTAGCAAAGAGTCAGACAAGACTTAGAGACTAGACCAAAAAAAGTGTAAGCCTGTACGAAGAAAGAAAATTCTGTGTGTGATGCAATTTCTCCCTTTCCTCCCATGCTGCACCTAGTGGATGAGAAATTGTGAAGGGGCTTTTGATAACCAGAGCTGAAAGGGGCTTCCCAGGCGGCGCTGGCGGCGAGGAATCTGCCAGCAATGCAGGAGACCCGGGTTCCATCCCTGGGTGGGGAAGATCCCCTGGAGCAGGAAATGGCAACCCACTCCAGTGTTCCTGCCTGGGCAATCTCATGGACAGAGGAGCCTGGAAGGCTACAGTCCATGGGGTTGCAAAAAGCCGGACACGACTGAGCGACTGAGAGAGGAAAGGTGAGCCCAAATGGCAGCAGAGAAGGGTCACTTCCGGGTGGGGAGGGCCAGACACAGGAGCGACCCAGTGTGCTGAGTCAGAGCCCAGCCCAGGGCTGGTGTGGCCAGGCCGGCCGACCCCCTGCAAACCCCCTCCGCCTCCCACAGCCAGGCTGCAAACTCTGGGGACGTCTCCCGACAGGTGAGAGCTGCGACTCTGGGCTTGGTGGGCAGAGAGGCGGCAAAGTGCCTGGGAGAAGGGGTGGGTTCGCAGGTGAGACCCAGGAGGAACAGGCAGCCTCAGAGCCGAGAAAAGCATCTTTCCCCACAGCACACCTGGGCTCATCCCTCTCACACAAAAAGGCTGCAGGGGACAGATGCAGCCGTGGCGGACAGGTTACGGAGAAAAGCCGCTGTTCACTCGGGAAGGCGTGTCCCACTCTTTGCAGCCCCACGGACCGCAGCTTGCCAGGCTTCGCTCTCCTCCACTACTTCCCAGAGCTTGCTCAAACTCATGTCTGAGTCGTGACACACATCCAACCATCTCATCCTCTGTCGTCTCCTTCTCCTCCTGCCCTCAGCCTTTCCCAGCATCAGGGTCTTTTCTAATGAGTCACTTCTTTGCATCATGTAGCCAAAGTATTGGAGCTTCAGCTTCAGCATCAGTCCTTCCAATGAGTATTCAGGGTTGATTTCCTTTAGGATGGTCTGGTTTGATCTCCTTGCAGTCCAAGGGACGCTCTGAACAATGTCCATTGTCAATACAGCCCCCACCCCAAGAAACACCAGGCCATCAGGGAAAGCCGGCACCACTGCAGAGAAACCACCACAGGCAGCAAGCAGAAGCCGCACCAGGGAAGCGGCCCAGAGCCAGCAGCACGAATCTCTAGACCGTGCATACGTAACATCCCCAGAAGAGGACAGCGATACGGGCTCAGCCAAGGGAGATTTAAAAGATCACTGGAACGGAAATCAGCAGGGGGACCGTATTTGCAGACAGCCCACAACTGAATCACTGAGCTGGAAGATGGAATTGAGAAATTCTCCCAGGATCCAGGAGGAGGGGGAAAAAAGAGAGGCCGGAGAGAATGAAAGAAAAGTTGAGAGAATGGAAGATGGATCCAGACATTCCAATATTTCTCCTGGCGGTGATTCAGAAGGGGGAACGAAAAGAATGCAGAAGACAAACTCAAAGACGTTCTAAGGAAATAATTTCCAGAACTGGAAAAGGACATGCATCCTCAGCTTAAAAAGGACACACCGGACTGCCGGGAAGACGCGAGAAAACAGACCACATCTATTCACAACAAGATAAGGAAAAGTCCTAAAAGCCGGACGAGATATGCTGCCTGCGAAGAAACAGGATCAGACTGACTAACTGGCATCACCCGATACAGATGCCAGTGCGGGGGTGTCATCTTTCAAGTTCCAAGGAGACATTATTTTTAAACTAGAATCTATATTTAGCTAAACAGTGACTCAAGTGTAAAAGGCAAAAGCTTTTCACACATGCAAGGACTCAAAATATTTACTATCCACAGACCTTTAATTAAACAGTCACCAAATGATGCACGTCAGTCAGGAGGAAAGAAATTCCAAGGGGAAAAATTAGGATATAAGAAACAATAGTGGAATTTCCCTGGTAGTCCAGTGGTCAAGAATTCACCTGCCAACGTAGGGAACAAGGGATCGATCCCTGGTCCGGGGAACTAAGATTCCACATGCTGGGAAGCAACGGAGCCCACGCGCTCTGCAGGCCACGTGCCAACTAGAGAGTCCTCGCTCTGCAAGGGAAGACCCCACGCCACGCCCAAAGATCCCGTGTGCCACAGCTAAGGCTCGATGCAGCCAGACACACAAACACGTACATAAGTACATAAATATTTTTTAATTTAGAAAAAAGAAACAGTGATACATACCTGATGTGATCTGAACTGCGTTCCCCAGATTTACAGGTTGACAGCCAAATGCCCTGTACCTCAGGAGTAACTGTATTTTATTTGAATACAAGGTCTTTAAAGAGGTGATTAAGTTAAAAAGAGGTCGTTAGGGTGGGGTCCTAATAAGGATGGCAGAAGACATTCCACCCGAATGGTGACCCAAGGGAGCTGGGGTAACCATGCTACTATCAGAGAAAATAGATTCTAAGTTAGAAAATATTTCAAGAGCCGACGATTTCATATGTTGATAAAAGGGTCAATCTATCGATTCAATTAACAATTACGCAAATATATGCCTCTTACAACAGAGCCCCTGAAATATATGAAGCAAAAATTGACAGAATTACGGGGAGAAATATCAGTGCTACAATAATACTTGGAGACTTCAATAGCCCACTTTTAATAATGAACAGAACAACCAACAGATGGTCAGTAAAAAAAAAAATGATCAGCAAACCACAACAGAAAAAAACAGAACAAAGCGATCCTGATGAATTCTGCAAAAAGCAAGAAGATCACAATAAACCTTTGGAAAATAAAAATACAGGGTAAGGTATTAAGAATACGTCCCATGTATCATAAATTTCCCTCCTCTAGGGGATCCTCCCAACCCAGGGACTGACCCAGGTCTTCAGCATTGTAGGCGGATTCTTCACCAACTGAGCCACAGGGAAGCCCACCATAAATTGCAACAAATATAAAAGGGTTAGCAAGAACATTGAGAGGAAAGGCATTAAAAGGGACAAAAGGGATTGTACGTCGTTAGAGAAACTGTCAGCTACCGTGAACGTTTCCGGGCCTCACAGTACAGATTTGAAGCACATGAAGCAAACCGGAGAGGAACACAAAGAAGCTGGCAAAGTCGCCGCCACAGCCGGGGACACGGTGAGGCCCCAAGAAGGGGGCCAGTGAGCTCGGTTACCAGGGATTCAGAACAATTCACACGCTTGCGCTAATGGCTCTACAGAACTCTCTAGATAGGTTAGAAAAACTCTTTTCAAATACAGGTGGAAATTTTGCAAAAACTCAGCATGTAATAGCCACAAGAAATTTAAGCAATAATGAAAAGCAGAAATAACATATGGCATACTGGCTGATCAAAAAAGATCTTCACGACCCAGATAATCATGATGATATGATCACTCATCTAGAGCCAGACATTTTGGAATGTGAAGTCAAATGTGCCTTAGAAAGCATCATTACGAACAAAGCTAGAGGAGGTGATGGAATTCCAGTTGAGCTGTTTCAAATCCTGAAAGATGATGCTGTGAAAGTGCTGCACTCAATATGCCAGCAAATTTGGAAAACTCAGCA
>SJYF01000191.1:4526241-4547298 GCA_006410515.1 Procapra przewalskii | reverse complement strand
TCAAGGCTCACCATCCTGGTGAAGTAAGTATCTAGAAATCACTGACTAACCCAAGGTCATAAATACTTACTCCCTTATTTTCTCCTGAGGGTCATAATTTTAGCTCTTACATTTAGGTCTATTGCTATTGCTGCTGCTAAGTCACTTCAATCATGTTGGACTCTGTGCGACCCCATAGACGGCAGCCCACCAGGCTCCCCCGTCCCTGGGATTCTCCAGGCAAGAACACTGGAGTGGGCTCCATTTCCTTCTCCAACGTATGAAAGTGAAAAGCGAAAGTGAAGTCGCTCAGTCGAGTCCGACTCTTGGCGACCCCATGGACTGCGGCCCACCAGGCCCCTCCGTCCATGGGATTTTCCGGGCAAGAGCCCTGGAGGGGGCGCCACTGCCTTCTCCATTTAGCTCTCTATTCCACTTTAATGTAATATTTGTATAAGGTATGAGATAGGGGTTCAAATGTATTCTCTTGTACCAGAATATCTTTTCACCCCAACACTGTAATTAAAAAGGCGGTTCTTTCTGCATTGAACTGTCTTGGCTCCTTTTGTCAAAAATCAATTAGCTATAAGTTAGGATTTATTTTTGGACTCAATTTCATTTCATCACCTCTGTCTAACTTTATGCTAGTTACCACCACATCTTGGCTACTGTAGCTCTGAGCTAAGTTTAAAAATTGGGAGGTGTGAGTTCTTCCACTTTGTTCATTTTTAAGAAATGTTGAAATATTCTTTGATATTCTGGGTTCCCTGAATTCCCATATGAGTTTTAGGGTCAGCTTGTCAATTTCTTCCAAAAAGGAGACTTTGATAGGAATTATGTTGAATCCGTGCATCGGTTTGAGAAGTGTGAACATGGGTGTCTTTCCATTTATTTAGATCTTGTTTGATTTCTTTCAGTGATGTTTTTATGGTTTTCAGTGTATGTCTTCACTTTTTTTGTTAAATTTACTCTCGAGTTTTTTATTCCTTTTTGATGTAATTGTGAATGGTTTTCATAATTCTGTTATCAAATGGTTTATTGCTAGTGCATAGGGTTACAGTTGGGTTTTGTATTGATCTTGATCTCAATGTTGCTGAACTTATACTTAAGGGTTTTTTTTTAGGGAATTCCTTGGGATTTTTCTATGTACAGGAGGATATCATCGGCAAATAGAGGTAGTTTTACTCCTCCCGCCCCATCTGGATGCCTTGTGTTTCTTTTTCTTTTTGCCCAGTTGCCTTGGCCAGTCCCATTGGCGGAGGAGCCCAGGGTAGGTGTCCTTGTCTCGTTGCACAGGAACCCACTTTTAAAATGAGCCTGTTGTGTCGCTGGGCTGGAGTGTGCTGGGGGCAGACTGCAGACCTCCATTAACGCCCCAGGGGAATAAAGCATTTATTAAAGTTCAAGCAATAAAAATGTGCTAATCTAAGGCTCACACGGTATTATTAAAACCCAAGATGGGAATGCAAATTGGTGCAGCCACTATGCAGAACAGTAAGGAGGTTTCTTAAAAAACGAAAAGCAGAACCACATAGGATCCGACAATCCCATGCCTGGGCATGGGCTCAGAGAAACCGTGATTCGAAAAGATACATGCACCCCAGTGTTCGCAGCAGCACTGCTCACAGAGGCCAAGACTCGGGAGCAACCTAAGTGTCCACCGGCAGTGAACAGATAAAGACGATGTGACGGACACACACGACGGAATTCTGTTCAGCCATAAAACAGGGCAAAACGATGCCGCCCCCACCTCCCCGGCTGGGCCTAGGGATGGTCACTGCCCGGGAAATAAGTCTCATAAAGACAAGCATCATCTGATATCACCTGTATGTGAAGTCTAAAGAGAAAACGAGAGCACACAAATGAACTTATTTCCAAAAGAGAAAGAGACTCACAGGCGCAGAAAACAAACTCGCGGATACCCAAGAGGAAAGGGGGCGTGGAGGAAGGATGAGTTAGGAGTTCGGGACTAGCAGATACAAACTACTTTTCATAAAGTAGATGACCAAAAAGGACAGGGGAGTCTACTCAGTGTGATATAATAACCTAGAAGGGGAAAGAATCTGTGCTGTACGCCTGAAACTTACGTGATGCTGTAGATCAATTAGACGTCAATTTGACCAATACCCAACTAGTGACCACAGCCACTGTTTAGAACTTAGACCAATGGAAGATGCTTTCCAGAGGAGTTTCTCGTCGGTGTTGTGTAGAACTGTTGGTGGCAACTTGATGATAGAAAAGCACCCGCTTTCAGCTGGTTTTACTGTGACCTTGCCATTCTTCGTGGGGCACGTGCCCGCTACCACCTGCGCCAGGGTGGACGCCCCCGCGGCCCCAGCCCTGGTGAGCCAGTGCCCTCCCCGCCTGCCGCCAGGCTCCATTCGCGACTTCTGGACAGCTCTGTGTCTCGTGTGGGTGGCCGACCACGCACAGGCCTGGGCTAAGGCATCTGTTTCCGCGCACGGAAGACCCTTCACCCCTGTGGCCGAGCTGACTGAGACGGTCCTGGGGGCCGGCTGAGCGCCAGCCTCCCTTCTGTCTGTCCTGTCTCTGTCTCGGCACAGCTCGAGCTGCGGGGTCTGCAGGCAACCCTCGGGTACAGCGAGGACCTGTGGCGGCGGCTCGGTTCTGCTGTTACTCATCGTGTGGCCCTGGGCCCGCGGCTGCAGCTCTTTTGGTTTCTCTTCTGTGAAATGGAGACAAAGGTGCGATCTTGACCCGCCGCCGCCACCTCAGCCCCCTCCCTCTTTCGCTGTCGAAGGCAAAGGGGGTGCGGCTGTCGAAGGATGAGGCCTTGTGAATAAACAGAGGGCAAAGCAACCTGCTTCTATCATCCCAGCTCTCCAGGGGCTCACAGCCTTGAGCTTGTCAAAATACATTTCAAGATGTGTTTCTTTTTTTTTTTTTTGCACATATTAGGGGGAAATGGAGAGGGTGTCATTTCCTTACATGAGCCCAGTAACTGAGAGCTGCTGTTTACAGGGCGAACCAGAGCGAACAGGAGAATTGTTTTGCAAAGGAAGTGTGTGCTCCTGAAGCTGCTAAAGGGGAAGATGCCGCCAGGGTCCCACTCCATCCCCTGGTACCTCACCCTCCACGTACAAAGTCCCCACCATTATCAGGGCAACTGCCAGGGAGTCTCGCAGACTCATAGGAACAGCGCCCAGCTAGTTACTGGTGGGGTTGGAGGGTAATTACTCCAAGCCACGCCCCCGGCTGGAAGGGTAACTCCCAGGCGAGTTCTGTCTCCAGAGGTCCCAGTGGGACCAGTGCCAGCCGCTCACCATGGCAACGGGGTCCTTGCCTTCTCTTTCTCATCTCATCTCCTCGCTGCCTTCCTGTGGAGTCTGGGGACCACTTCCTGTATAAATGATGTGCCCTCAAGTCTTTGTTTCCGGGTCCCATTCTGGGGTCCCCACTCAAGACAGGACAAAAGGCGAAGTGAAGAGAGCCAAGTGAGGGGCTCTCAGGAACCAGGAGAGGCCAGGACCACTTCCGTGGCTGTTTTCTTGATCGATCATCATCTGCCAGAGGAGGGAGTCGGCAAACCCCAGCCCATGGGCCAACCCCGCCCTGCAGTTCTGGGCAGGACAGTTGTCATCACTTCTTCTGATTTCATGGCTGATGTTTACTCTTCGAGAATCTCACTTAAGTTCTTTCCCCCTCAGTTTTATTGAGATGTATTGACATATAGCGGAGAAGGCACTTGCAACCCACTCCAGTCCCATGGACAGAAGAGCCTGGTGGGCTGCAGTCCATGGGGTCGCTAAGAGTCGGACACGACTGAGCAACTTAATTTTCACTTTTCACTTGCATGCATTGGAGAAGGAAATGGCAGCCCACTCCAGTGTTCTTGCCTGGAGAATCCCAGGGACGGGGGAGCCTGGTGGGCTGCCGTCTATGGGGTCACACAGAGTTGGACACGACTGAAGCGACTTAGCAGCAGCAGCAGCAGCACTGACATATAGGGCTTCCCTGCTGGCCCGGTGGTAAAGACCCCACCTGCCTATGCAGGAGATGAGGGTTTGACCCCTGGGTCAGGAAGATCCAGTGTTCTTGCCTGGAGAATCCCATGGACTGAGGGGCCTGGCGGGCTGCAGTCCACGGGGCTGCAACGAGTTGGTCATGACTTACCGACTGAGCATGGATTAATATATATCACGGTATTAGTTTCAGGTGTACAATTTAATAATTTGATATGCGACTATGTAGCAAATGGTCACCACAATAAATACAGTTAACATTCACCGCCTCACATAGTCAAAAAACGTTTTTCTTGCGATGAGGACACTGAGTGTGCAACTCCCGAGGTGATCAGGGGATTTATTTTAAAAAGGGATTTCCCTGGTGGTCCGGTGGTTGAGACTTTGCCTTCCGAGTCATGGGTGCAGGTTCAGTCTCCGGTTAAGATCCCACATGCCTCTCTGGCCAAAAAAGCAAAACCTAACATAGAAGCAACATTGTAACAAATTCAATAAAGACTTTAAAAATGGTCCACATCCAAAAAAAAAAATCTTAAAAAAAAGATGCGGATTAATTATGCAGGATGTTGACGTGGGTTGCTTTAAAGACGAATGAGGAACGCCGTCCCCTTTCTTACACGTTGGGAACCCTATTTGGAGATCTCATAGGTCCGTGTGGGAGGCGTTTTGGGAAAGTGTGGCCTGGGTCACAAGACCTTGCACAGAGAAGCCAGCCAGTTTGCTTCTGGGAAGCTCCTTTCTGTGCCTGTGAGGAGGGGATATAATTCCCACGTCACCGGTTTGCTGTGGGAAGTCGGTGGGGATGGTGAGTAAGCCCCACGGTCCCTTTCTTTCCCCTCTCAATGCTTGCCCTCGACAGGAGGGCGGAGTCAAGGTAAGCTCTGTATGGCTTCTTTAAAGTTCCCAGAGCCTTTGGTGAGTGTCAGATGCAAGGCGGTGTATAAATATGAAGAGCTTCTCTGATGCTAATTAAACTTTATGCCAAAAGTGATATAAATAACAGCAATAACAATTTTTTTTAAAAAAGGGAAAAAGTGTAGTTAGGTGAAGGAGTCCCCCTTTCCCACCTGAACCATGGCGATGGGCACAGTGCTAGACCCCCTTCCCACCAGAAGGAGAGAGCTACACAGATTCCCGGGACCAGGGGCACAGACCCCGAGAAATTCATTCCTGCGAGGAAGAGCCCCTGGAGAAGGAAGAGCAACCCACTCCACTATTCTTGCCTGGAGAATCCCATGGAGAGAGGAGCCTGGCGGGCTACAGTCCACGCGCGTGCAAGGAGTCAGACACAACTGAGCAACAGACACAGAACAAGGATGAGAAAACTCGAGGCGCGCGAAGACCTCAGTTCCCCCGGGGTGGGTGATGCTGGCCATCCTTCTGCTCTCCTGGGCTTCCCCGATAGCTCGGTTGGTAAAGAATCCGCCTGCAACACCGGAGACCCCAGTTCGATTCCTGGGTCGGGAGAATCTGCTGTTGAAGGGATGGGCTCCCCACTCCAGTGTTCTTGGGCTTCCCCGGTGGCTCAACTGGTAAAGAATCTGCCTGCAGTGAGGGGGACCTGGGTTCAGTCTCTGGGTCGGGGAGATTCCCTAGGGAAGGGAAAGGCCACCCATTCCAGTATTCTGGCCTGGAGAATTCCATGGACTGTACAGTCCATGGGGTCACAAAGAGCTGGACACGCCTGAGCCGCTTTCCCTTTGACCTCAGCTCTCGGCTACTCTTCTGGCACCTCTTCCTCCCACCCCTAGGTGGTGCTTTCCCCTGTTGCCTCGGCCCCACCCTCCGAGACTTTCTTCACCAACGTTTTCCACCTGAACCGCCTCTAACCCTCCCCAAGGCCAGTGTCCCCTCCAATTCCAGGGGGCACTGAGTCATACAGGAAAAAGCACGAATAACATCCACGACCCAACCACCAGTCCCTGGGGCCAGGGCCTTGCCTCTTCATCCCTGGTCCCTACTGGGCCTGGCTCACGCCCTTCCTGCCTGGATTTGAAGGTCGAAGCACAGCCTCCCATTTGTAAGGTGAGGATTTGTCACGTGAAAGAGGAAACTTTCCCCATCAGAAGAAGATCTATATATGCATATAATCATGATACGTCCCAGGGGGATCTGCCTTGCAGCTCAATCTTTGCAGGGAGAAGGTGTTTAAAAGCACGGACCCACAGGCAAAAGAAATCCAGATGAGTTTCATTCCTATGTTACGTTTCTCCAAACATATTACAGGGAGTCCAACCTAAGGCCATGCAGAGCAGTCCTCAAAGCCCCAATCCCCCCAGCTCCCACGGCTCCACTGTCCACTCATGCCCCAAGCCCTGGCGTCCAGACTGCTTTCCCACCCTTTCCAGCCTGTCCTGTAGATCAGATCCCAGCAAGCAATAATCCCCTCTCTTTGGGCGCTGGAAAACTGACCCAGTGACAACAGATTTCTATCAGTTCAAGAGGAGAGAGAATGCTTTCTAATTTGGGCCCCGTCAATGGTATTGTGTTGCAGAAGAATAAGTTTGGGGACTTCACTGTTGGTCCAGCGGCTAAGACTGCATGCTCCCAACGCAGGCGGCCCAGGTTCGATCCCTGGTCAGTGAACTAGACCCCATGTACTTCAACTAAAGAGATGCCACGTGCTGCAGCTAAGACCCGGCATAGCCAGATAAATAAATAAAAGACTAAAAAAGAATAAGTTTAATTGATCTCGCTTCCTGGGGAAGGCGTCATGACAGGCGAGTCTGGCCTCCTGGTGGACCCCTCAGGCCGCACCTGAGTTCAAGCCAGAAAGATGGCGCAGGATGGGGACAGGCCACACGGAAAGCCCAGCCTCGTGGGTGTTGAGGTGACGGGTGACACCAGCCGTTCCTCTGGGGAGGTCAGGGGGTGAGAGAGAGTTAAGTCACGTAACTGAGGATTTAAAAGAATAACGCCTTTTTGATGAAACTCCGGAAAAGCTCTGGAGGCTGAAGCTCCTTGCCGTCGCGGGTAGTGATCAGGTGTGCGTGTCTGGGGAGTGTGTGGTGCCGGAGGACATGGAAGCTCGCCCTCAGGGCCCTCCCACTCCTCGCCCTTGGGTCTCGTCTTTCGGATGGCCCTCATTTGTATTCTTTATGAAAAAAGAAAGGATAATTGTCGGTCCATCACTTTCCTGTGTTCTTGGAGTCATTCTAGTGAGTCATCAAACCTGGGGGAAGAGTAGGGGCCCTGAGTCTGTAGCCAGATGGCCAGACGTGCAGGCACGGGCCTCCCTGGCGGCCCAGCAGATGAGACTCCCGGCTCTCACTGCCGGGGGCACAGGTTTGATCCTTGGCGGATAAACTAGATCCTGAATGCCCCATGGTGCAGCCGAAAATCAATCAGTCAATCATATTAAAAAATATATAATTAGCAATACTACTGAAATAAAAATAAAGGCAGTGCAGGTGGCCTGGGGACTTCTGAGGCCGCAGTGTCTGCCCCAGGACAGTCTTAGCCTGTCACAGTCAACGCCACGCCCACCGGTGGCGTCAGAATCGCACTGTAAGAGTTAGCTCCTCGTCCTGTGGCTCAGAGCATACAACTTAGATGCGAACTTGCCATTTCTGGGTGGAGAAGTCACCTCCTAGGGTGTGACGACTTCATTACTCAAGGACCTAGATTTTCCCCTAAGAAACATGCTTTGTGTTTCGTCTCCTGTTTTTGACTGAAGAGGAGGGGAAGGGTGGCAAGCGGCTGTCTGGGGATGGAAAGCCAGGCTCTGATGAACTGGCCGCCGCCCAGCTGAAAGTCTTGTTTGCGTTTCCCTTCTGGAGAGGAGACGGGCAGTAAGGGGCAGGGGCCAGATGCATAAAGAATCCCAACCGTCCTCCAGAGTTTGTGCTACTTAATGGCTGTGCATAAATACTTCCACAGGAGCCAACAAATTAATGGTTCGTAAGACCCTTTAAAGCCCTGCGAGCGGCACAGAAATGAGAAAGAAGACCCAATTTGTTTGGTTCAGAGTTATTGGGATCAAGCTGGGTTTGGTTTCTTTCGTTTACTCATTTGTTTCCAAAAATAAATTTCGGGAGGACAGATCATTAAGGATAAAAAATGCGCCAGTGTACTTGAAACTGTTTGAGAACCCAGGTAGAGAGGCAATAAAATGCAAAACGGATGGCCGCCGAGGGTCTTTCTAATGCCAAGGACAACGGCGGTAGACAGAAGTGCAAACTGTGGCCCATTGATCTCGGCCAGATCGTGCCACCCACCCAGCCACCCCCACTCCCCAGCCATTGGTTTTCCAGGGCAAAGTCAGCATCCGTAGGCAGGGAGGAAGCTCACTATTTGTGATTAGAAGCTGGAATTTGGGGCCCTTTCGGAACATTCCTCTCAGCTGTGCAATTAATATTGACTGAGCCTGCACTGCGCCTGATCCACCTGGAGCCTGTTTTGCTAGGAACCTTTTCTCGGAGCTTCCAAAAGCTCCACAGCCTCCATAGCGACAGTCCAGTGAGAATTCAGGCACGTGCATGTCCTAAAAACCTGGGCTGAAACCATCTGTCTTCCACACACTAACTCTGTGACCTTGGGCTCCCTCAGTTCCCTTGTTTGTAAAAATGCCAATACCGGTAACTCCTCACAGTGGGTTGAATGATAGCTCAGCTGGTAAAAAGTCCGCCTGCTATTCAGGAGACCCTGGTTCGATTCCTGGGTCAGGAAGGTCTGCTGGAGAAGGGCGAGGCTATCCACTCCAATATTCTTGGGTTTCCCTGGTGGCTTAGCTGGTAGAGAATCCACCTGCAATGCGTGAGGCCTGGGTTCTATCTGTGGGTCGGGAAGAGCTCCTGGAAAAGGGACCTTCTACCCACTCCAGTGTTCTGGCCTGGAGAATTCCATGGACTAGTCGTACAGTCCATGGGGTCGAAAAAAGTCAGACGTGACTGAACGACTTTCACTAAATTCATGTCCCCTGGAACGAGAATGAGAGCGTATTTGGAAATTGGGCCTTCGCAGAGGTAGTCGGTTGAGGATGTTTTATTTAATTCGGCCTCACTGGGTCTTAGTTGCTGCAGCGTGGGGTATCTCCCAGTGCAGCGTGTGGGCTCGGTGGTTGGGGCGTGTGGGCTTCGTTGCCCTGAGGCAGGTGTGATCTCAGCTCCCCGACCAGGGGTGGAATCTGAGCCCCTTGCATTGGAAGGCAGACTCTTAACCACTGGACCGTCAGCGAAGTCCCTAGTCAAGGATCTTGAGATGAGATCAGCCTGGGTTTGGGGTGAACTCTAACCCAAGGATGAGTGTCTTTATAAGAAGAGGTGAGGATACAGAGAGACAGAGACGTGCCCGGGGGAAGGGTACGTGAGGATGGAGGCAGAGGCTGGAGTGATGCGTCTACAAGCTCAGGAACACCGAGGATCCCCAGCGACCCCCGGGGCCTAGGGGAGGGGCACGTGGAGTGGGGTCTCCCTTGGAGCCTCCAGAAGCAGCTGACCCTGCCAGTGCCCGGGTCTTGGACTTCTGGTCTCCAGAACGACTAAATAGACTTCTGTTTTTAGCCATCCACTTCGTGGCAATTGGTTACAGCAGCCCCAGGAAACTGATCTAGCCCTTTAAGGAGAACTGTGGTCCAGCCAGTGAAAAGGACAAGGCCAACCCTCAGCCCGCGCTAGCTCTTCTTGCCATTCCGGATCTTGTCATAGGCAACGTTGGAGCTGCGGGTTGGTGTTCAGCTTCAATCAGCGTCCTGGTGTGCTCACTGAGGCACCTCCTGGTTGCGGGTTCAACACGGTTTTCACTGTGTGTGTGTGTGTGTGTGTGTGTGTGTTTCTTTTTTTGTGGCTGCGCTGGGTTTTCCTCTCAGCGGGCTTCTCTATTAACCCCTGTGGCACATGGGCTTAGCTGCCCCATGGCATGTGGGATCTTATGTCCCCCACCAGGGATCAAACCCACGTCCCTTGCATTGGAAGTCGAATTCTTCATCACTGGACCATCAGGGAAGTCCCTGGCTTTTCACTCGTGAGTTTTTCTTTTATTTTCTACGTGTGGCAGACATTGTCGAAGCCCCACACATGAGCCCTTGGCATCCCTCGTTTCCGTGCGGTCTGACCCACGGCTGGCTTGTAACTGCGGGAGCTGCAGCTCTTTCTGGGAGCTCTCTCTGGCTGCTGGCACATGGTTTGCAGATGGGACAGAGGGGAGCCTCCCAGGAACGGGCTTCTTCCAATGACTGACGCAACAGTGACTCAGTCACCCAGCTGCTTATCCCCTCCCCAGCTGGGATGGATCTGGGGTGGGCCCATGGACTGGGCCCCCGTTGCCCGTAGTGGGAAGCTTCTTGCTTTCCCGCACAGTGTTGGTTTCCATAATGAATGACCACAGGCTTGCTGACGTAAAAGCAATAGACACAGCTTTCTCACAGTGTCTGGTGACTGCCAGTATCCTTGGCTTGTGGCCACATCGCTTCAGTCTCTGCCTCTGTCAACACAAGGTCTTCTCCTCTGTAGTCAAATCTCTATGCCTCCCTCCTACAAGGATACATGCACGCTTCAGTCGTGCCCCACTCTGTGCAACCCCGGGGACTGTAGCCCGCCAGGCTCCTCTGTCTGTGGGATTCTCTGGGCAAGAACACTGGAGTGGGTTGCCATGCCCTCCTCCAGGGGATCTTCCCGACCCAGGGATCGAACCTGCGTCTCTCATGTCTTCTGCATTGGTGGGTTCTTCACCACTACCACCTCCTGGGAAGCCCTGCAAGGATACACGTGATTGTGTTAAGACACACACAGTCTAGGACAAGCTCTGCACCTCACCACGCTGTACAGGTCACAGGAAATAGGACTCAGATCTCATCAGGGACTGTGCTATGATTCAGCCCACTGTACCCTCTCTTCCTCAGTTCTTCCTGGAATCAACTTCTCAATAAACGGGTCCCAGACCCCTCCTCATCTCAGGGTGAGGACCGCACTTCTGACCCTGTCAGTTAACAGGGAATGACATTCTGATCTATGCTTTCAAGGCATCATTTCCTAATGTCCTACTCACACTTCACTAACAGCTACACGTGCCCGAGTCTGAACAAGGATGTTACATCTCTGGAGGGTTGTTCATTAACTCACAGCCATCAGTCTGAGGAGGAAGGAGTGATTGGCTTGAATAGGTTTTCGGGTAATAATAATCCAGAGAAAGAAATCAGGGAGAAATCTAAAGGGGACTCCTACTGAGGCTTGAAATGAGCTTAGCTCTCAACGGTTTACGTTTATAAGCTGATATTTCTATGGGGATGGAAGTTTGGGTGGAGGTCACAGGGCCCCCACAGCTGTGGTCTCACCTGCAGTGGGTTGAGGGGGAAGAGAAGTCAGAGAGGTGAGCCCCTCCTGGCAGGCCCCATTGGGTGGCCAAGGGCGAGAACACCCCTGAGTTCCCGAGGGGTGTTTCCTCCACACCAAGGCTGAGATCACGACCCCATGGCTGACGCTGTCAGCCTTCACTGGAGGGAAAGGTATCATACTGTGTTTGGAGATTGTCCGTTCGTTCACTTACATGCTCATTCATTCTCTTTTCTCTAATGAATGAAAAATGTGTTAAATTCTATAGGGCTTTACAATTTCTAGAAGTTTCACGTGTGATCTCCTGTAATCCTGTAATGACCCATTTGCTTCCCACCCTACTGGGCCCCTGCTTGCTTCCCTCTCCCCGCTGCTAATTGCTAGTCTGTTTCCTGTGTCTGTGAGTTCCCTTTTTCTTTGTTGTGTTCACTTGTTGTGGTTGTTTAGCTGCTAAATTGTGTCCAATTCTTTGAAACCCTAAGGACTGTAGCCTGCCAGGCTCTGTCTATGGGATTTCCCAGGCAAGAACACTGGAGTAGGTTGCCGTTTCCTTCTCCAGCGGATCTTTCTGACCCAGGGATGGAACCTAAGTCTCCTGCATTAGTGGGTGGGTTCTTTATCACCAAGCCACCAGGGAAGCCAAGCCCTAGGTTACTGTGTTTTTTAGATTACACAGAGAAGTGATATCACACAGTATTTGCCTTTGTCTGACCTAATTCACTTAGCATATTGCCCTCCAAGTCCATCCATTCTGCTGCAAATGGCGAGTTTCCACTCTTTTTTAAATGGCTGAGTAGTGTTCCATGCTACTTCCTAATCCATTCGTCCGCTGACAGCACTTAGCTAGCTTCCATACCTTGGTTATTGTGACTAGTGCTGCTATGGACATTGGGCTGCGTGAACCTTTCTGAATTAGAGTTTCTGTTTATTTCAGATGTGTGTCCAGGACTGAAGTTGCTGGGCCCTATGTTAGTTCTGTGTTTTCTCTTCTGTTGGCCAGTCTCTGTGGGGTGCCTGCCCCCTCAGCTGCAGGCAGTGGCTGGCTTCTTTCAGTCAGGACTGGGGAGACTGGAGGGCTTTTCTGCAGAAGTGGTATTTAAACAGAGACTTCAGGGGTTAGGAGGAGCGAGCTGGTTAGACGAGAGGGGTGTGTCCTGGCAGAAGGCACGGTGCTCACAAAGCCCTGGGGCAGAGAGGAAAGCGCTCAGGAGTTCCCGGGGGAGTCGCGGGGTGCAGGCATCCTTAGCACAGGGGCCGCGCTCAGAACTGGAGAGGGAGGCGGGGGCGCTCGGGGCCCCTGCTGCTGGAGAGTATTTACTCACAACGCAAAGGGAAGCTCCCCGAGGACAGGGGGCCGGTCATGACCTGGGAGATGTTTTAAGAGCATCTTCACTCTGGCTACTCCGTTAAGAAAGCATCAGGAGCAGGGGAGGGTGGGAGCAGGGAAGCCAGGCTCGGCTCCCGGGGGTCGGATGAGATGAGCTCACGGCTGGACGGATGGCCTCGGCTGTACAGTCCGTTATGGTCTGAACTATGTCCCCCGTGAATTCGTGTGTTAGGACCTAACCCCAGGACCTCAGAATATGACTGTGTTTGGAGAACAGGGTCTCTAAAGGGGTAATTAAGATAAAATGAGGTTAGAAGGTGGACCTGGGCTTCTCAGGTGGGGCCAGTGGTAAAAAACGTGCCTGCCGGTGCAGGTGCAAGAGACGTAAGAGATTCGGGTTCAATCCTCGGGTCGGGAAGATCCCCTGGAGGAGGGTGTGGCAACCCACCCGAGTATTCTTGCCTGGAGAATCCCACGGACAGAGGAGCCTGGCAGGCTATGGTCCATTGGGTCGCAAAGAGTCGGACACGACTGAAGCGACTTAGCACACACGTGTGCAACAGTGACCCTAATCTGATGGTGTCCTTACAGGAGGAGGAGATGAGGACCTCGATGGGCACGGAGGACCGACCACGTGAAGACACGGGGAGAAGCCAGCCAAGGATCGAGGCTTCAGGTGAGACCAGTCCCGCCCACAGCTAGATGTTGGACTTGCAGCCTCCGGAACTGTGAGAAAAGGAATTTCTGCTGTTTAAGCCGCTCAGTGGGTGATACTTCGTTAAGGCAGCCCAGCCTCCCCCGCCCCTGCAAACTGACCCCCCGCAGTGTCAGCTCTGGCTTCTCCACAGCCTTGCCTCCTCAGCCATAGCCGTCTGCGCTGGAAGGCGAGCATTGCCCGTGTCCTTGCCTGTTCCCCAGCTGACGAATGCCATCCCCCTGGGAAGCCCGGTGGCCTCTGTACTCTGCAGCCTATATCCCAGAATTCTCCTGCACAGGCTACTTCCAGAGAACTCAACGATTCTGGGCTGCCCCATCCATTGCCCAAGTCCCCTACATGCTTATAGCAATTCCCCAACAAATGGATGTCACTTCGACATTACAGAGACAGAGCAAATTAGCATTTAGCACAGAAAGGGACTTCTTCCTATTTTTTATTTTTTTGCAAATCATATAACTCTAAATTACCTTCAATTTCCTAAATGGAATTTGGCTTGAGATTCATTCTGGTATGGAGTAGTCTGTAATGAGATTATATTATGTTTAGGGGAAAACATTCAAATGACCAAGATAATTAATTTTGCATAACAACCAACATATAGCAAGATCTGAAGCCGTAACTCAAAGCCTGCAACCTGCCGGGGCCCCTGAGGGTGATAATGCTTCTTTCAAAATACAGCCACAAAGCCAGTGCCAGGGACCCGTGAAATGCAGAGGTTTTAAAGCTGGAAATGCCGGGCTCTTTCTGTTCTGGGGACAATGCTCATCTTTCCTCAGCAGCTGTCATTTACTGTGGATCTCTCCTGGGTTTGGGAAGATGAAAGAAAATCCCCAGGTGCAAAGGAGCATCCTGAATGGGTTTTAAGTGGGAAGAATCTTTTGAGGATCAATTCCAAGTATTTAAAATGTTTGGGGCTGTATCAAGGGCTCAGTGTATGGCAGGATGGAGTGTGTGTGTGTATGTGTGCCTGTGTGCATACGTGCTTGCTCAGCTCTTAAAGGAAAGAATAAGATCAAACCCTCTCTGGTTCTTTGAATCCTCTTTGCCAGGTGGCTTTATTTGTACAATATTAGACTTGTCTGAACATCTGGGAAGGATCCGACTCTACAGCAATTTTCTGGTTCTGATTCACTGCTAAAATCACCGCTGAAACAGCCAGGACCTGGCTGCCTGCCTCCTTCCTTGTATCTCTTGGCTGCATCTAAGTCTAACCCAGTCCAAGGACATACGTTAGGTTGGGAGCCAGGGAAGCTAGATGGTTGAAGATCTGCTTCTCATTGCCTGTATGGTCTCAGAAATAAACTCCTGAACGGACACACATGTTTGTGAGTGTGCGTGGCAGCAGTGTTCACAAAAGCCAAGAGACGGGGGCAACCCAAGTGTCCGTCAGTGGGTGGCTGGATGGGAAACTGCGGTATGTCCATGCACTGGAATACTACACGGCCACGAAAGGAAGGAAGTACTGAAAACGTGATGATGCGTGAGAGAAGCCAGATATGAGCAGTCACCTATTTCACAGTTCCTTTCATAGGACGTGTTCAGGGTAGGTGAATCCCCAGGAACAGAAGTAGACTGGTGGGGGGTGGGAGCTGGGGAGAGAAAGGATTGGGGAGTGATGGCTTGACGGGTCCATGGTTTCTTCTGAGGTGATAGAAACGTGTTGGCCCTGGACAGAGGTGATGGTTGCACATCGGGAACGTGTTACACGGCACTGAATCGCGCACTGGAAACTGATTAATCTTATGCGAATCTCACCTTAATTTTCCTGGCCACACCTCACAGCTCGCAGGATCTTACTTCCCTCACCAGGAATTGAACTCTAGACCCTGCAGTGGAAGCGTGGAGTCTTATCCACTAGACCACCAGGGAAGTCCCGATTTTACCTCGATTTTTAAAAAAGTTCCTCCCATCTGTATTTCCTCACCAGATCTTGGGGTCTTCCTCTGGGAAAATTCCTTTCTCTCCACCCACTCCACTCACCCCCTCACCACTCAAACCCTCGTCTCAGAATCTGCTTCAGGGTAACCCAACCTAAGACAGACCCCCCCCGTGATGGGAGGAGCAAGAGACGATGCAGTCACGTGCCTCTGTTGAAATCAACATTCCCCGGGCACCTGCGGGGTACCCAGCCTGTTCCCAGGTACCGGGGGCGGGGCAGTGACGTCAGGAGGAGGAACCCGCTGCCGGTGGGGCTGGCGTCTTTCCATTCGCCTGTTGTTTAGTTGCCAAGTTGTGTCTGACCCTGTGACCCCATGGACTGAGCATGCCAGGCTTCCCCTGTCCTTCACGGTCTCCCAGAGTTTGCTCAAACCCATGTCCATTGAGCTGATGATGCCATCCATCCACCCCATCCTCTGTCTTCCCCCTCTCCTCCTGCCGTCAGTCTTTCCCAGAGTCAAGGTCTTTCCCAGTGAGTCAGTTCTTCACATCAGGTGGACAAAGTATTGGAGCTTCAGCTTCAGCATCAGTCCTTCCAAAGAATATCCAGGGTTGATCTCCTTCAGAATGGACTGGTTGGATCTCCTTGCAGTCCAAGGGACTCTCAAGAGTCTTCTCCAGCACCACAGTTCAAAAGCATCAATTCTCTGGTGCTCAGCCTTCTTTATGGTCCAACTCTCACATCCATACATGATGGCTGGAAAAACCGTAGCTTTGACTATGCGGGCCTTTGTTAGCAAATGATGTCTCTGCTGTGTCACGTGCTGTCTCTGCAGGTTGGCCATGGAGGGGGAGGTTTTTCCAGGCTGGGGTGGAATTTACGCATCTGCTCCGATGGTGCTGCTCTCTGCTTTGCTACTGTCAGTGCGGCCTTATCCCACGAGGCCCGGGGGGAGACGAGAAGGCGGCCCTCAGTGCAGGTTTCATTCGTGCCTGGTGCCTCTCCCCGTTGCCTCCGGTTTCTTGCTCTTACAAGCAGAAATCAAGTGCGTGTTCCTGGAGCTGCCAGCGCGAGGTGGGCCTCCTCCTTATGTGTTGTAACCGAGCCCCAGATGCTGTGCTCCGCGGGCCACTGCGGATGGCCCCGACCTCGCCGCCCCCGTCGTCTGCGACCCTCCTCTCCTCCTCACACCCTTTCCTACCGCACCCACGGTAATCAAACCGGGAAGACACTAGCTGGTGTTGGCCAGACCCTTCCTCCCCGGGATCGGAGGTCCCCCGCGTCCCGGAGCACCTCATGCTGTGATCACTGACTTTACAGACGCACGAGAAGGTGCGTTGGCATTTGGTGACGGATATGGAAATTCAATAAAAGGCAAGTTAATTAAAACAGAACACACTGTTGCCTGGGGCAGCAAAATGTAACTGCTTATTATGTGACTGAATGTGAGGGTATGAGGGGAGTCTAGTGTTTCCTCTCTCTGCCACCCATGTTTCTAGAGTCTGCCGGCAGGCAGTGGATGGTTGTGGACTGGGGTGTGTGTACGGACGTGTACGTGGCTGGCTCTGCGTACAGGGTGACAGATGAGGAAAAGCAAGAGACTGTGGGCTGCTGGGCAGGGCTCGGCTCCTTTCCTGTGCTCGTTTATAATCCCAGTGCAGACGCAGCGCCTGGTCCTTACTGAGGACATCTGTGTTGTTAATTGCCGTAATAATACTGTGAAACAAGATATGCTGTGATGGGCTGGATTATGTTCCCCTAAAGTCATATGCTTCAGGGGATAGTTAAGGCTATGGTCTTCCCAGCGGTCACGTATGGTCGTGAGAGCTGGATGGTAAAGAAGCTGAGCGCCAAAGAATTGAAGTCTTTGAACTACGGTGCTGGAGAAGACTCCTGAGAGTCCCTTGGACAGCACGGAGATCAAACCAGTCAATCTTGAGGGAAATCAGCCCCAAATACTCTTTGGAAGGACTGATGCTGAAGCTGAAACTCCATGATTTTGGTCATCTGGCGCGAACAGCTGACTCACTGGGAAAGTCCCTGATGCTGGGAAAGAGTGAGGGCAGAAGAAGAGGGCATCAGAGGGTGAGATGGCTGGATGGCATCACTGATGCAACGGACAGGAACTTGGGCAAACTTTGGGAGATGGTGAGGGACCGTGAGGCCTGGCTAGCTGCAATCCATGGGTTGCAAAGAGTCAGACATGACTGGGTGATGGAACACCAGCAACAAAGTCGTATGTTAAAGCCCTAGCCTCTTGGACTTCAGAATATACACGGAGACGGGGTCTTCAAAGAAGTGGCTAAGCTCAAAGGAGGTCTTAGGAGAGACTCTAATTCAGCATGACCAGTGTCTTTATGGAAAGAGGAGGCTAAGACACCACACTTACATAGGAAAAATGTGTCCCCGGCGGCTCAGATGGCAAAGCATCTGCCTGCAACGTAGGAGACCCAGGTTCGATCCCTGGCTTGGGAAGATCCCCTGGAGAAGGAAATGGCAACCCACTCCAGTATGCTTGCCTGGAGAACCCCATGGACAGAGGAGCCTGGTGAGCTGTAGTCTATGGAGTTGCAAAGAGTCAGACACAGCTGAGCGACTAACATTTGCACTTTTGCACTTTCCTGGTGGCTCAGAGTTTAAAGCATCTGCCTGCAATGCGGGAGATCTGGGTTTGATCCCTGGGTCAGGAAGATCCCCTGGAAAAGGAAATGGCAACCCACTCCAATATTCTTGCCTGGAGAATCCCATGGACAGAGGAGCCTGGTAGGCTACAGTCCACGGAGTCACAAAGAGTCGGGCACGACAGCGACTTCACTTTCACTTTCACTTACATAGGAAGGGCTTCCCAGCTGCTCTGGTGAAGAGCCCACCTGCCAGTTCAGGAGAGGCAGGAGATGCGAATTCGATCATCCCTGGGTGGGGACGATCCCCTGGAGGAGGAAGTGGCAGCCCACTCCAGTACTCTTGCCTGGAGGATCCCATGGACAGAGTAGCCCGCTGGGCCACAGTCCACCGGGTCGCAGGGTCTGTGTGCATGTCTGAGTTCACACAGCACGCAGCAGCGTATGCAGAGCAAAGAGCAGGCGAGGACACAGGGAGGAGACGGCCGCCTGCAAGCCGCGGAGAGAGGCCTGCGAGGCAACCAGCCTGCCGGCACCTTGAACTCCCAGCCTCCAGAATTGTGAGCAAATGGACTTCTGTGGCCTAAGCCGCCCAGTCTGGCCATTTATGATTGTAGGTGGGCTGGGTGGTCCCAGCCGAGCCCCCCCCGCTTCGGGGGGTGGCCGGCAGCGGGTCCTCAGCGGCCCTGGTGGGAGAGCAGTGGTGCAGCCGGGCTGCTCTGGGGCTTCCGATGCCCAGCAGGGAGCCTGGGCGTGTCGTCATGGCTACTGCAGGGGCGAGGGACACAGAGGGGAGAGAGGACCTGAGCACCAGGCCCTGGAGGCCTGGGCTCCCGACAAGCCTCCATCACCGCTGCTGCGTCCCCTCGACCAGAGCAAACCACACGGCCCGCTCTGCTTCAGGGGGTGGGAGCTAGGCCCCCGGGAGATGCCGCGGAGCTAGCGGCGAAGGGGGTGGGTCTCAGGAAGGGCGAAGAAATGGGGTCGTTTCACCCTTTAGTGAGAGGGTCACTAAAGCTTTTATTTTCCGTTTAAAAACCTGAGATTCAAGTCTGAGTACTTTGGAGGTGGTTAAGAATACTCTGGCCACCTGATGCGAAGAGCTGACTCATTGGAAAAGACCCTGATGCTGGGAAAGATAGAAGGCAGGAGGAGATGGGGACAGCAGAGGATGAGACGGTTAAATAGCATCATCAACTCAAAAGACATGAATCTGAGCAAGCTCCAGGAGACAGCGGAGGACAAGGGAGTCTGGCGTGCCTCAGTCCATGGAGTCAGACACACGTTATCGATGGAACGACAGCAACTGAGAGGCACCGAAGCACTTCGAAATAAGAGTCCTTGCCATGGAGCCAAGTCAGAGATGAAGGTCAGGTTGCCTGACGTCAAGTCTGATGGAAAAATCCGAATCTTTCCACACATTTCTAGGGACATGGTTTTCCAAGTTGATGCTGCACCCCAGGAAATCTACACATATTAAGCGATGAAGCTGGTGGGAGTCCCTGGCTTGAGTCCAACAGAAAATCCCCGAACTTGGCTACTAGAGTCAGGACTTTTGACCTTGGCTGAAATATCACTTTCTCAGAAAGCCCTTGTCTGGGTCCCAAGCCTGAAGAGGTGTTGCCACTCTGGTTCCCCTGGGGCTCCTGGATGTTCCACAATCCAGCACCTTCCTCATCTGCTAGATCGCAAGCCACATGGGGGCAGGGACCTTGCCCATCTCGCTTTCCCAGCTCATGGCAAGCCCAGTAAAAAGACTGGCTGCTGGACTTCCTGCCACCCCCTCCCCTCCCCGGCATCCCCATCCCCACAGCTTCCAGGGAAGAAGCGGAGAATAACCTTGTTGAGAAAGTACAGAGTCCTTCCCTGGCAGCCCCATTCCTTACGGGCAGCTTTGGAAATAAGCAGAGATTTATTTACAAGGAAATAAAAAGGTTTGCATTTCTAATGGGCTAGGCACCATTAAGTTGATGCCATCCCCAGCCTGCCTGCCAGGGATGTGAGCGAGACAGATGGTAAAACTGTGACCAGCTTTTGCAACTAAAACAAACACACCCCCGCCAGGCCTGCCGTGGCCCCCGCGGCCCCGCTCTCTGGGGTGTCCTAAAGCTAACAATGGTTTGGTTTATGGCTCTGTTTGAACCCAGCTTAGTCCAGCAAGATGTTTCTCAACAGCTTGGAAATATGCGAGCACATTCCTTGAACACGTGTAATTTAGTTCCAATTGCCACTCGCTGGTGGAACACTGCAAATGAAAATAAACAAGATTCATACTTATTTTCAAGCACGTCGCAATATGAGCGGAATTAACTTTGGTAAATAAGACCCTTCTGAAAAAAAGGATGGAGTTGGTAGGAAGTGCTCTGATCCCGGGGAAACTGATGCTGAGGCTGGAAAGGCTGGAAAGACCCAGCCATCAAGACAAGAATAGCAATGCTCTGGGTGGCGATGCAGCGGGAAAGAGAGGCTGGCGCAGGGCGGGCTCAGGAGTGACATATGACCCGAGGCAATTTATTTCCCTCCAGTATCTTGCACATGGAAGTTTAACAAAACCCTCCACAGCTAATTACCGACTCTCTATGCAAATACAGGCAATGTCCGCAACACACAATTCATCAAACCGATGGAATCGGAAGACATCGTAGGACGACCACAGACGCGGGCAGCGGGGCCAAGCTTCATTTGGGCCGAGGAGCGGGTTGACGGCGCCGCTAACAAGGAGCTGCAAGCCCCCCAGGAGCACCCAGGCCCCTCTGGCCCTGACGGGGCTGGGCGCTCTGGGAGGCTGAGCACAGACAGTCAGGGTGCCCTGGGGAGGGCTGGGCATGTGGCGATTGACCAGAAGAAGCGGTACCAGTCCTGGCTGGGGATGGGTGGGGCAATCCAGAGGCCAGGGGCGGCGTTCTGAGTGGAAGTCCGGTGTGGAGGAGAAGAAGAAGTCCGTGTGTCCAGCAGAAGGTGGAGGGGTGGATGGCTCCGGGGTGGGGGACCAGCGGTGGGGACATTCCAGAGAGAGCTGACCAAGGCGGGCTGTCGGAGAAGCCCCCCGGCGGTGGTGGAGAGTCAGGGTGAGCGGACCCAGCTTGGTGGGTCACACCCAAGCCCAGAAGAAGAGGAAGCTGGGGGAGGGGCTCTCAGCTGAGGGCACTTGAAGGACGTGGGGGTGACGCCGGTCGGGTCCTGGAGTCACCAGGCGCTGGGTGAGGACAGCAGAGGGCTGTCCCTGTTCGGGAAGGGCTCTGGGCCCTCGGGCGGCAGGCTCAGAATGGGGAGACTTGTTGG
>SJYF01000191.1:4485855-4500203 GCA_006410515.1 Procapra przewalskii | reverse complement strand
GGAGGGAGCGTCAGGAGGGAGAGGCGTATGTATACGTGGTTAATTCCTGTTGATGTAGGACAGCAATCAAACCAGTACTGTAAAGCAATCATCAATCAATTAAAAATAAATAAAAAATTTTAAAAATGGTCAACATTAAAAAAAATCTAAAAACAGCAGTATTATGTTTATGGAAACCCTACTATGTGACACCCTGGAGAAGGGGATGGCAGCCCACTCCAGTGTTCTTGCCTGGAGAGTCCCGGGGCAGAGGAGCCTGGCGGGCCACAGGCCATGGGGTTGCACAGAGTTGGACACGACTGAGCAACTTGGCGTGCACGCACTGTGTGGCAGGCGCGTGGCATACAGGGCCTCATTTCATCCTCTGGCAAAACGCGTAGGTCAGTGTCACTAGCCCCGATTTACAGATGGGGTGGCAGAGGCTCAGGGAAGGAAGTCGCTGGTCGAACGCGTTCCTACAGCAGGTGGTGAGAGGCTGGTTCCCTCCTCTGCATACTCAGAAGCCTCGTGGTAGGAGCTGAGAAGGAACGAGAGGGGGAGAATGAAGAGGTGTGAGGGGCGATGAAGCGGGAGCAGGGAGCAGGGGTTAGGGCTGTTTGTGACAAGAGACGGAAGCCTTGCAGACGCTGATGGGATCTCAGATGACTCAGCTGAGACGTCTTGAAGAGGCTGGACCTCAAGACATCGTGAATGTCTTTCTCTCTTGTCCTCCATCTCTCAGCTCTTCTTTCCTCCGCGCTGACCTCTTCCGTGGTGGGAAAGTTGTCTTCCAACAGAGAGAGTCTTCTGTGTTACCTGCTTAGAAGCTGAAGCAACAACTTCCCAAGAGCTCTGCTAAAATCCTTAGGGTCGACATTGGTTGGCTGGGCCCCAGTCACCCGCTTCTCCCTGCAGGCAGACATGAGAAGTCGTCGCAGCCCTGGGGGAGCTGTTCTCCTCAGGAGGACTGCAGGGCTGTAACAGGAAGCGGGGAAGCTGGGGTGCGTAGATGTGACGCGTGCTTCGGTATTCCACGTCTGCCCTTTCAGATCTCGCGCCTCCCTCTCCACCGGCCTCTCTGCCCCGCGACTGATGTCTGCAGACATCACCGGCCTCCCTTCCCCTCTGACACTTTCTCTCTCTCTCTTTTCTCCCCACACAGAGTTATTAACGTATGGTTTGCATACTACAGAGTTCACGATAAGTGTAAATTTCAGTGATTCTTAGTAATTGGATCACCACAATCCTGTTTCAGAACATTTCCATTACCAATCTCCATAGTTCACCCCAGCCTGTTTGCAGTAGCTCCAGGCAATTTCCAGAATTTACCTTTTTTGGACATACGATATGAATTGTCGACGTTCAGTCACTCAGTGGTGTCTGACTCCTTGCGATCTCATTGACGGCAGCACGCCAGGCTTCCCTGTCCTTCACCATCTCCCAGCGTTTGCTCAAACTCATGTCCATGGAGTCAGTGATGCCATCCAGCCATCTTGTCCTCCGTCGCCCCCTTCTCCTGCCTTCAGTCTTTCCCAGCATCAGGCTCTCTTCCCATGAGTCCGCTCTTCACATCAAGAGGCCAAGGCATTGGAGCTTCACTTCATCATTGGTCCTTCCAGCGAATATCCAGGGTTGATTTGTATAAATGAATCATGCACTAGCACGTCTTCTGTCCGCTTCTCACTCAGCATAGCGTTTTTGAGGGTCGCCACACTAAAACGTGTCTCAGTTTTCTCTTCCTTTTCACTCCCGGTGGTGTTCCATGATGCATCACCTGTGGTTTGTGGACATTTGTGTTGTTTGCAGGTTAGGGTTATTACTAGTAAAGCTGCTGCCAACACTGACGTTCAAGTCTTTGTGTGGACGTGTGCTTTCGGTCCCCTTGGGTAGCTTCTGAGAAGTGCGGTTGCTGGATCACATGGCAAGGTTATGCTTAACTTTTAAAGAAACTGTCAAACTATTTTCCAGAGCTACTGTATCATCTTACATATTCACCAGCAACGAGAGAGAGTCCCAACTACTGCACATCCTTGCTGTACTTGGTACTGTCTGATTTTTAAATATTTTAGCTACTTATTATGTGTCTCATAGTATCTTATTATGGTTTTAATTTGTTCCTAGTAACTAATACCGTTGAGCGTCTTTTCATGTACTTATCAGTCATTTGTATTGCCACCGTTTTTTAATAAGAAAATTTATTTTTTATTTTTAAAAATATGGACCGTTTTAAAGTCTTTATTAAATTTGTTACAACATTGCTTCTGGTTTATGTTCCGGTTTTTTGGCCTCAAGACGTCTGGGATATTAGTTCCCTGACCAGGGATCAAGCCCACACCCCCTGCTTTGGAAGGTGAAGCCTCTGTGTCGCTGGCTTCAGTAAAACGTCCATCAAGTCTTTTGGTCACTTTTAGTTCATTTAGATTGTCTTCTTATTGAGTTGCAAGAGCTGTTTCTATATTCTGGAGGCAAGTTCTTTGTCATATATGTGATTAGCAAATATTTTCTCCCAGACGGTGACTTGTCTGTTCATTTTCTTAATGGTGTCTTTTGAAGTGCAAAAGATGTTAATTTTAATGATAGCCAGATTAACAGCTGGCTTGTGGTTTTGGTGTCATGCCTAAGAAATCTTTTTCCTAACTCAAAGTCTGAAAGATTTTCTCCTGTGGTTTCTCCTGGAAGTTTTATGATTGCAGGTCTTGCAGTTAGGTCTGTAATTCACCTTGAGTTCATTTTTATACATGCTATGTGGTAAGGGCCTGAACTAAAATTTTAATATATGAATATTTAATTGCTAAAATACCAGTTTTGTAAAGACTAGCCTTTCCTCTCCCCTGTTGAACTGTCTTGGCATCTTTGTTAAAAATCAACTGACCGCAAACGTGAGGGTTTAATTTCTGAGTCTCGCTTCTGTTCCATTTTCAGTATTCTGACCCTTGCTTCAATGTCACAAGGCCCTGTTTACTGTGAGGGCCATCTTTAAGGAAGTTTTCATACTGGACAGTATAGGTACTCCGACTTTTTCCCCTTTTCATAATTGTTTTGGCAAAGCTAGGTCTTCTGTATTTTCGCATACATTTTAGGACCAGCTTGTTAGTCTCTTCAAAAAATCCTGCTGGAATTTGAATTGATGTTGCATTGAGTCTATAGATCAATTTGAGGAGATTAACATTTTAACAATAGTAAATCTTACAATCCATAAACATGGAATATGTCTCCATTTATTTATATCTTCTTTAATTTTTCTCAGTAAGGTTGAATAGCTTTCAGTGTATGGATATTCCACATTTTGTTGTTAAATTTATTCTGAAGTGTGTATTCTTTTCTGATGCTATTGCAAATGAAACTTTAAAAAATCTAATGCTCAAATTGTTCATTACTAATATAAAAAATGCAACTTATTTTTGTGTATTGACCTTTCATCCTGAAAACTTGCTAATTTACTTAGAAGTCTAGGAGGGTGTGTATGTGGTACATTCAGCAGAATATAGGATGATGCCATCTGTGAATAAAAAGCTTCGCTTCTTTCTTTTCAATCTGAATGCCTTTAATTTGGGGGCCTTCTTTCAATGGTTAGAATCTTTATTAATCAATAAAGAAACCACCTTCATTTCAATGGTTAGAATCGACGGCACGTTGTTTTTCAGTTGCTAAGTCATGCCCGGCCCTTTGTAACCCCGTGGACACCAGCGCGCCAGGCTTCCCTGTCCTTCAGGCTGTCCTGAGTTTGCTCAAACTCATGTCCCTTGAGTCAGTGATGCCATCTGTAGAAACGGGAGACTGGGCCTTTCTGCCTCATTTCTAGTCTTTGGGGAAAGCACTCAGTCTTTCGCCATTAAGTATGTACTTCATCAGGTAGAGGAGATTCCCTTGTATTATTCCTAGGTTGTTTTTTTTTCTTCTCACAAATGGGTGTTGTAGTTTGTCAATTGCTTTTTCTGTTGTCTCTGAGATGATTCGCCATCTGAGTGTGCCATCTGTTTCCTGGGAGGACCCTGACTGATAAAAAGTGCTCACTGCAAAATGCAATGTGTGTGATGGAGTTGGGTTGGCTAGTCTCTGCTCAATGAATAATTAAAGTGACTCTTCTCTCAGCTTTTTGAGTTAAAGAGATTTGGTTTTAACATATGTCCACAAATTACTTGATACTCCTCTCTTTGAGTGAGGCTTTGACTTAGTGACTCACTTCTGATGAGCAGAATATGACAGAAGAGGTGTTAGCTGGTTTCGGAGACCAGGTCAGAACAGGCACTGGGCCTTCCACCTGACACCCGCCTTCGGTCTGCCCACTCCGCAGGAAGCCAGCTGCCGCGGTGTGAGGCCTCTCAGGCAGCCCTGCAGAGTGAGCCTTCCGTGCATGAGCCGTCTTGGAAGGCGAGCCTCAAGCCTTCAGATCACCAGCCCCAGCCAACATCTGACTGCAAACCCACGAGACGCCCTGTGCCCAAATCATCCAGCTAGGTCGCTCCCACACTCCTGACCGCCAGGAACCCTAAGATAATAATTATTGCTTTCAGTTATTTGTGTTCAATTGGAGGATGTTTGCTTTACAATATTGTTTTGGTTTCTGCCGCACAGCGACATGCATCAGCCACAGGTATGGGTCCGTCCCCTCCCTCCCGCGCCTGCCTCCCACCTCCCACCGCCTCCCGCCCCTCCAGGCTGCCTTAGTGTGCTGGCTCTGAACTCCCCGTGTCACACGGCAGGCTCCCGCTGGCTGGCTGTTTCACGCGTGGCAGTGTTCATGTGTCCATGCCTCTCTCTCTGTTCATACCACCCTCTCCTTCCCCCACTAGTTACTGTTTCTAAGACGTGACGTGTTGAAGTGATCGTCTGTGCACTGAAATACAAGAGACATCGCCACTTGCCCCCCAGGTATGTTACACTCTAAAACTGACCACGGTGGGTCTGAACGAACAAGAATTTCTGGACCCTGGGGGTTTGTTTAGAAGTAAATTTCTGGACCCTGGGGGTTTGTTTAGAAGTTAGGTCCCGTAATGACTGGGAATTGCTCTAAGAAGAAGGCTTGGTGAGCAATCCATATGAAAACATTTTGTAGGTGATAAATACCCCGTCGATTCTCACTCCTAGGAGTGTCACCGCGGGATCCCAGGTTACACGCAAGGCCATCTCATCCAGAGCCCTTCTTTTCATCCCAAAGTGTTATCGTTCAGTCACCAAGTCAAGTCCAACCCCCAGGAGCGCTAAGATAATAATTACTATTGTTATTTATTCTTAATTGGATGATGCTTCCTTTACCATATCGTGCTGGTTTCTGCCACATATCACATTTTGCGACCCCGTGGACTATAGCCCGCCGGGCTCCTCTGTCCATGGATTTCCAGCATGTCAGGTCTGTGGTAATCCGTGTTCTTCTAAGAAAGGAGAATGATCTGCTGACCAGGTACCCTATGTTGACACCTGAGGCCACCCCCCATTTGGCTTCCATCAGTCCCTCCTAGAATCATTGCCAGGAGGGACCCACACACTCTGAATTTTGATCACCTGCGGGAGGCTGACCCGCTTTCTAATTAGACTTCTCTGCCCAGGCACTTCTGGTGAAAGTTTTTACCCAGGAGGAAAGATCTGAAATGATCGTGTCAAAGGTTATGGAAGCATTTACACAGCAAGTGAGGTCTGGCTTAATAATCAGCAGCAAAAGAAGAAGAAGGGAATGTTTGCCTCAGGCCGCCATTCTGCAATGTACCATTTGTCAAAAGCGGAAAGTAAGTTTCTGTTTTCTGCAAAGAGGACACGCTGCTACTGATGAGGAAGAGGTCATCATCCACCCCATTTGCATACAAATTAAGAACTTTCTCGTCTTTTTTCTTTGCAAGTAGGAAGAAAAGTTGGCTTCTCATTCTAAGAAGTAGTAAGTTCTTCTCAGGTAGTCTTGTGGGTCTGTTACAACATTTTGAATGCAAATGACAGAAACCCAACCCAATTCTAAGTAGCTTAAGCAAAACAGGTGACTTTGTCTAACCGAACCATGAAAGCAGAGAAGAATTAAGCTGGGGGAAAAAAGAGAGATTCAAAGGTCATCTTTCTTATTTCCTCTTTCTCTAAACTGATCTTTCTTTGTCTACAAGGCTGAAAAGCTTGTCAGTAGCTCAGTAGTGTCCAACTCTTTGTGACCGGAGGCTCCTCTGTCCATGGGATTTCCCAGGTAAGAATACTGGAGGGGGTTGCCATTTCCTCCTCCAGGGGATCTTCCCAACCCAGGGATCAAAACTGGGTCTCCTGCATTGCAGGCAGATTCTTTCCCACTGAGTCACCAAGAATCTCTTTCTTTGTCTACAAGGCTAAACTCATGGCCAGATGGATACCCTCAAACCTGGACTCCCGCATCGCACACTCAGTCCTCCGTGTCCCGTCACCATCTGTGTGTCTGGGGGGGCTCTCAGGCGAGGCTGGTTATGACTTAGCTCCTGCTCCTCCTCCAGCAACTGGCTCCTCCTCCAGCGTCCCCCTTTCAGGGTGGAATAGACGGCAGTACCCGCCACCTTCTCAGTCACTGCACAAGCCGGGAACTTCAGCACCATCTCTGAGGCTTCCCTCTCTCTTTCGCTCGGAGTCACTCAGGAAATACCTCTCCAACCCAGTCATCTCTCCTATTGCCCTCCACCCTCACCCCCTAGCCGAGTCATCTTCCCCTCATTGTAGGTTATGGTAATTTCCTTCTGATGCAGGGGTCCCCAAACTCTGGGCCGCAGACCAGTACGTCCTGGCTGATCACTGGAGGCATTAGTTTAGGAAGCAAGTGCACAATAAATGGAATACACTTGAATCATCCCCAAACCACCCTTCCGACGCTGGTCCAGGGAAAAACTGTCTTCCGTGAAACTGGTCCCAAAAGGCTGGGGACCGCTGTTCTAATGGATCCGTCTCTCATCATTCCTGACTCCCTCTGACTTTTTCTCCACTTGGTCACCATCGAGATCCTTAAAGATACAGATGGATCCTGCTGGTCCTCTGATGCATATACTCCTCTTACTATCAGGATAAAATCCCACATCCTTCCCAGGCTGTGGTCCTCCCCTTCCTCACCTGGACCCAATTTCCTCTTTGTTCTCCAGCCACTGTCCTCCTTCCCACCCCACAACTATTTTGTATTTTTCTTTTTTTCCATTTATCTTTTTAAAATTGGGGTATGATTGCTTGAGAATGTTGTCTTAGTTTCTGCTGTATGGCAACATGAATCAGCTTTAAGCAGATATGTATATGCCCTCCCTCTTGAGCCTCCCTCCCACCACCACCCCACCCCTAGATCATCACAGAGCCCCGAGCGACTCCTTGCGCCATGTGGCAGCTTCCCACTGGCTGTCTATTGTGCACACGGTCAGGGAAATACGTGAGTGTACTCTAATTCACCCCGCCTTCTCCTTCCCCTGCTGTGTCCACACGTCCACTTGCTACATCTGTATTTCTACTTGCATCCTGCAAATCGGTTCATCAGCACTATTTTTCTGGATTCCACATACATGCGTTCAGTTCAGTCCTCAATTGTGTCCGACTCTGTGACCCCATGAACTGCGGCACGCCAGGCCTCCCTGTCCATCACCAACTCCTGCAGCTTGCTCAGACTCACGTTCATCACATGGGCGATGCCATCCAACCATCTCACCCTCTGTCGTCCCCTTCTCTTCCTGCCTTCTGTCTTTCTCAGCATCGGGGTCTTTTCCAACGAGTCAGCTTTTCACATCAGGTGGCCAAAGTATTGAAGTTTCAGCTACAGCATCAGTCCTTCCAATGAATATTCAGGAGTGGTTGGATCTCCTTGCAGTCCAAAGGACTCTCAAGAGTCTTCTCCAACACCACAGTTCAAAAGCATCAATTCTTTGGTGCTCAGTTTTCTTTATAGTCCAACTCTCACATCCATACATGGCTATTGGAAAAACCGTAGCTTTGACTAGATGGACCTCTGTTGGCAAAGTAATGTCTCTGCTTTTTAATATGCTGACTAGGTTGGTCATAACTTTTCATCCAAGGAGCAAGCATCTTTTAATTTCATGGCTTCAGTCACCATCTGCAGTGATTTTGGAGCCCAAGAAAATAAAGTCTCTTATTGTTTCCATTGTTTCGCCATCTATCTGCCCTGAAGTGATGGGACCGGATGCCATGATCTTACTTTTTTGAATGTTGAGTTTTAAGCCAACTTTTTCACTCTCCTCTTTCACTTTCATCAAGAGGCTCCTTAGTTCCTCTTCGCTTTCTGCCATAAGGGTGGTGTCATATTTGTTTTCCTATTTCTGACTTATTTCTCCCCATATGACAGACTCTAGGTCCACCCATGTCTCTACAAATCACCCAATTTCATAAACATATATACACACGCACGCACACGCCACATCTTATCCGCTCCTCTGCTGACGGCCTCCGTGCGCACGGCTCCCCTGTGTTCAGCGTGTTCTTCCCTCTTTCCTTCCCTACCTAGTCCCCATTCACACTGCAGAGCTGGCGTGTGGGTTTTAAAATAAGTCACGAATCCTTTGATAGTCTTCCCTCCAAAATGAAGCCTAACTCCCTCCCTTTCGAGTGGACTCACTGGACTCACTCCCGACGGATGGAATGCCACAGAAGGGGGATGTGTGCTCTCTGAGGCCAGGCCAGAACAGGCACGGGGGCTTCCCGCTCTCCTCTCCTGGGGGACCCTCTGGGGAACGGCTGGCAGACGCTTTGGGGACACTCAAGCAGTCCTCCAGTTGGGCCTGCAGCCAGCGGAGCCTCTGCTTCTGGGGCAGCCTGTGAGCGAGTCTGGGAGGGATTCTGGTTCCCACTCGAGCCTACCGAGGAAGTGGCACTGGCCGCGACTTGTCTGCAGCTGCACCCCAGGCTCAGCCAGGCCCGCCCAGCGGCAGGGCCGTGGGAATTTTTGTGGTGATTCGTTACCTAGCAACGGACAGCTGATACCGCCCCTTCCAGCGTCGCTCCTTTCGTGGCACCTGTGACATTTACGCTTAACTAGCTGTGGAACTCACTCTTTAGAAATGGGACTTCCCTGGTGGTCCAGTGGCTAAGAATCTGCCTTGCAATGCAGGGGACGCAGGCTTGACCCCTGGTCGGGGATCTAAGATCCACCACGCCGTGGAGCAACTAAGCCCGAGAGCCCCAACCAGACAGCTGCAACCAAAGACCCCACACGGCAGGTGCAGATCCTGAGCGCTGCAGTGAAAACCCAACACGCCCAAAGGCATAAATAATACATGAAAACCACTGGCGAACATCTTCTAAAGAATAGGACTTTACCTAGACCAAAAAGAAACGTCTACTCTGGCCTCTGCAGGAGCGCTTGGAGGACATGCTTATGGGAACAGGCTTGTCAGCACACACCCAGCTGGCTCACGGGCGCTGGGCGGCTGCACCATGCCAGGCAAAGCAGACCCCGAAGCCCATCGTTCATAACAACCCCTCCTCTGAAAGACAAAACTGTTTTCAGTAATAATCACAGACCAAGAATTATTTTCCTGAAACAGCCTTCAATTTTAAAACAAACAGTGAAGCAACTCAGAAATAAACTTTTAAAGATATGAAGTCAGTGAAATATAACTCTTGTACACACTAACATTTGCACATGCCAAAGAAAAATATGAGAGCTCGCGGGTCCCCTTCTGTTTTGGTATTTTAAATGTTGAAAACAGAAACTCCAAGTGGCCACAGTGCACGGCGGAACCGAAGTCAACTCACACTCCGTCTCCTTGTCGTCATGACACCCGAGCTGCTGTTTATTTTGACTCCACCGCAGACACACAGGACCGAGCGGCATCCCAGCGCCGTGGGCCTGAGCGGCGCCCCAGGTGAGTGCTCACAGTTGCGGACCCTGGAGAACCTCCTCTTCAAACGGGCGCACGCAGCTATGATCCTGAGTGTTGGGGGCAAACTGTACAACCCTCCACGTTGAATCCAGTGTTTATCAGAGGATGAGTCAGACAGCTGTGCCAGCCGGAAGCTCCACCCCGAAGCCCAGCGGTAACGGAGGAGAAGCAAAACCAGTGAGGGCAGCCCGGGACAGAAGGACAGCCTCCCACAGGCTGGCACAGACGCGCCAGTGTCGGCGATGACAAGTGGTCAGCTTCAGATGGGTTTCATGACTGTTTTCAAATTCTCTGCAGGGGACACTCTCCTTGCTGGGGCCCCTGGGGAAGCATTCAGCTCCCCTCCCCACACATACCACTCCCGGGACGACCGAGGCATGATCTGTCCAGTTACGAACTATGCGCAGGACACTGCGGGGCCACGGTTTTTCCTTCCTTTTTTTAAAAGTTGAATTTCATGGGCGTACAGTCGCTTTATAGAGTACTGAGCGCGCCCTGGGCTGCACTGCAGGCTCTCACGAGTTGCCTGTTTCACTCACAGCATCAACAGTGCGTGTCCACCAGTCCCAGTCTCCAGTTTATCCCGCCCACCCCATCTCCCCTTGGTGTCCACACCCTGGTTCTCTGCACCCGTGTGCCTGTCTCTAATTTGCAAGTAGGATCGCCTATACCATTTCTCTGGCTTCCATGTTTATGTGCTGATCACCTCACCTCACCTCATACGATATTTGTTTTTCTCCTTCTGACTTACCTCATTCTGTATGATGGCCTCTAGGTCCATCCACGTCTCTAGAAACGAGGGGTCACTTTCTGAATAAACAGAGCAGGCGCCAGTGGTTTGGAGGCGTTTGTGCCGGACACTCTTTGGGGCTCTTTGCTGTCCATGCTCCGCGTACAGTGCTCCGGGAGGTGGTCCCCAGGGTCACCCCCGTCATGGATGGTGACTGGGTGGCACCCACCCAGTCATGGGGGTGCAGTCACCCACACCTATCTTCAGCCGCAGGTTCTCACGCAGCTCACACATCGCGTGGAGGACGCAGGCCCTGTCTGAAGAAGCCCTCCCAGGGTAAGCGCAGGCTTGTGAGAGGCGCTCGGGATGTTGTCAGGTTATAGCTCCGTTTCCCAAGCAGAGTCTTTTAAACACATTTAAATTTTTCAAATTGTCTCTACATTTTTTAGAATTCATAAATTTGGAACAGTAACAAGATCATAAAAGAAAAAGCCTGTTTCCGACCAATGGGAGACAGAACTAACTTATTTATGTGTTTATCACTTATTTTCACGTCCCACCTGGATAGTCCCTGGAGATTTGATTTCTCATTTCCTGGAGAATCTAAAGACAGAAAGCAGAAGCTGGTGTTAAATAATCTTTACTCTACATCCGTTCAAACTACCTGCAAGACACTAGTCATTTGTCCTGATGTACAAACATCAATCCAGGGAACATGAAATTTTCACTATCAATAAATATTCCAACATCCGCACACACAGAGCATCTAATTCCAGCATCAAAATGCAGATAGGCATGAAGAGAGATTTGGATTTATGACAAAAGGAATCTTGTTGGGAAGCCCCTCCCAGAAAGTGGAGGCTGGGCGTGAAGTATTCGGGATGACGCCTGCTTCCCTCTGCACATTTCTACCAAGTCGGTCCTGTAATCCCGTTTAATTAATAATAAACATTGCAGCGTACTCCCCCCGCATTTAAATTATGCTTGAAATGAGATGACTGGGTGCTTCCTATAAAAATGCCTTGAAAAATAAACCATGTCAGAAATGAGTGATTTATTATCACTCAGAGTGCTGGCAGGGGAAATCTCAGAAGAGAAGAGAATTGCTGCTGCTTTCTGCTGGCATTTCTGCTACCGACAGGTCGGACGTGCTTTCCTCCTGGGGCTGTGCACGAGGCAGCTTTCCTACGAGCGGCTCCCTTCTGTCCTCCCATGCTCCCTCTCTTCCCTCCACTCAGTCCTGGGTGTTTGGAGGCCAGACCTGAGGTTATGCTGCAGAGCCCAGCGGGGAGCGGGGAAGGGCACCAAGTGTGTGGGGTGCTCTCCACTGCGCTCATCAGCCCTTGTCTGGTTGCCAAAGTCAATGGGAAGGAAGACGAGCTTCCATTGCCTGGAAGGCATTGAATGAGCTGCATTCCACCGTGAAACCTTCACGTTCGGCAACATTCCAGGCCAAGGTTCCTGAACGCATTCCACCCACTTCAGAGGGTGGTTCTGCTTTTGATAGTCTGTTCTGTTAGGAACAGGAGCAGCAATTTATTGAGCACTTACTGTGTACCAGGCACTAAGTTTTTTATCTGAATGATCTCTCTTGATTTTCAAAATTGGTATGAATAGCATCCCCATTTTACAGGTGAGAAAACCCAGGTTCACAGCAAGCAAGCGGCCAAGCCAGGAAAGAAACCCAGACAGTGCCTCCAGAGGCCAGGCTCAATCCTTTCAATATACTATTGGTTATTAACAATAATAGATGGCCATTTCTGAACACCAGAGACCATGTGGTGTGTTAAGTCCTTTGCAAATATTGCCTCCTTTCATCCTTAAAAAGACTATGGGATACAAAGTACTGCCCAGATTTGACTGTTGAGGAAATGAGGTTCGGAGAGTGAAGTCTGCTGTCTGAGGAAAGGCTTAGAGCCAGCACACGGACCCAGCTCTTGCCAACGCCAGGGCTCATCCTCAAGATACTTATATTGGATCACTCCTCTTTGCTGAAATGGCCAGTGTGAGGCCTCTGGGGAGACAGCATCAGATCTTTTAAATCTGGTTCCTGCTCTGCTTTTTGTTCCTTTTGCTGTCTTTTCATGCCTCCAACAGAGAAAGTCAAAGAATGATGCTATGAATAATAATCTTTTTAAAAATTTTATTTATTTTAAAAATTATTTGTATTGGAGCAGAGTTGTTTTACAAGGCTGTGTTAGTTTCTGTTGTACAACATGGATGTATACATATTTCCTCTCTTTTTTGAATTTTCTCTCAATTTAGGTCAGCACAGAGCATTGAGTAGAGTTTCCTGAGCTAGGACCTCATTAGTTATCTATTTTGTATATATAAAGATGTCCTTTTCATTATAGGGGACTGGAATGCAAAAGTAGGAAGTCAAGAAAAACCTGGAGTAACAGGCAAATTTGGTCTTGGAGCACAGAATGAAAGAGGGCAAAGGCTAATAGAGTTTTGCCAAGAAAACACACACCCTCTTCCAACAACACAAGAGAAGATGGACATCACCAGATGGTTAATACCAAAATCAGATTGTTTATATTCTTTGCAGCCAAAGATGGAGAAGCTCTATACAGTCAGCAAAAACAAGACCAGGAGCTGANNNGCTCAGATCATGAACTCCTTATTGCCAAATTCAGACTCAAATTGAAGAACGTAGGGAAAACCATTAAACCATTCAGGAATGACCTAAATCAAATCCCTTATGATTGTACAGTGGAAGTGAGAAATAGATTTAAGGGACTAGATCTCATAGATAGAGTGCCTGATGAACTATGGACGGAGGTTCGTGACATTGTACAGGAGGCAGGGATCAAGAGCATCCCCAAGAAAAAGAAATGCAAAAAGGCCAAATGGTTGGCCAAATGGTTGTCTGAGGAGGCCTTACATATAGCTGTGAAAAGAAGAGAAGTCAAAGGCATAGGAGAAAAGGAAAGATATACCCACCTGAATGCAGAGTTCCAAAGAAGAGCAAGGAGAGATAAGAAAGCCTTCACCAGCAATCAATGCAAAGAAATAGAGGAAAACAACAGAATGGGAAAGACTAGAGATCTCTTCAAGAAAATCAGAGATACCAAGGGAACATTTCATGCAAAGACAGGCTCAATAAAGGACAGAAATGGTAGGGACCTAACAGAAGCAGAAGATATTAAGAAAAGGTGGCAAGAATATACAGAAGAACTGTGCAAAAAAGATCTTCATGACCCAGATAATCACGATGATGTGATCACTCACCTAGAGCCAGATATCTTGGAATGTGAACTCAAGTGGGCCTTAGGAAGCATCACTACGAACAAAGCCAGTAGAGGTGATGGAATTTCAGCTGAGCTATTTCAAATCCTAAAAGATGATGCTGTGAAAGTGCTGCACTCAATATGCCAGCAAATTTGGAAAACTCAGCAGTGGCCACAGGACTGGAAAAGGCCAGTTTTCATTCCAATCCCAAAGAAAGACAATGCCAAAAAATGTTCAAAATACCACTCAATTGCACTAATCTCACACGCTAGTAAAGTAATACTCAAAATTCTCCAAGCCAGGCTTCAACGGTACGTGAACCATGAACTTCCAGATGTTCAAGCTGGATTTAGAAAAGGCAGAGGAACCAGAGTTCAAATTGTCAACATTCGTTGGATCATTGAAAAAGCAAGAGAGTTCCAGAAAAACACCTACTTCTGCTTTACTGACTATGCCAAAGCCTTTGACTGTGTGGATCACAATAAACTGTGGACAATTCTGAAAGAGATGGGAATACCAGGCCACCTGACCTGCCTCTTGAGAAACCTATATGCAGGTCAGGAAGCAACAGTTAGAACTGGACATGGAACAACAGA